>JAJOOS010008589.1:0-41814 GCA_029582725.1 Solanum chiquidenum
ACGTCTCTGCCCGCTACAGTAACTTTAGCTATTGGAATTTGTAATTCTGCTTTGACAGGTTTTACGAAAATGGTCATAACTCCCTCATCCTAACTCGGAATGAGGTGAAACCAAGTGCATTGGAAATATAACTCATAGAGGTTTAATTTAATAGGTTACGTCCCTTCCAGATCCTTGTGTGCTAAGATATATGCCCCTTTAAAGTTGACCCTAAAAATTGCATTTTTTGCGATTTTCGAATTTTGATACGGTTGCTCTAAAATTCGGGTTAGACCCATCGCCTACTCAATTTGACCCCCTGAATAAGAATATGAAGTCGAATTTCCGAAATCATGCATGGATTTTGAGATATATGGAAATTACAATTATAGGTGTTTTCGAAGCACATTTTCGGGCATTTTTGGGGTCGTTTCAATTTAGAAAGAGCAATTAGCCGCCTATCAATTGAAGGACGTTGCCCAAATTTGGTATGAGCAATGGAAAGTTAGTAGGCTAGTAGGAACGGGTCCTATAGAGTACTGAATATGAAGGTGGACTATTCCCAAGAATGACAAAAGAGAGGTACTTGGCTTGGATGGTAGTATGGGATGCTAGCCTTGCATTGTACATGTATACTTGCAGGTGGCTTGTGAAGTAGTTCTGTTGTAATATGAAGGAGTGAAGATTGAAGTATGTAACCATGAAAGTCTAAGTAAGACTATGCCATGAACTTAATGTATCTCCTATTCATATTACATATGTCTCATGTTGACTTATGTTTATATGATGCTTATGTTGGAGCCTATGGTATGACTATGATGATTATGTTACTATCTCTTATGCTTATGTCTTATGTAGACTAAACTCTTATGATGTTGTGCTAGCTTTAATACTTGGTGCATTTTGTACTAACGCATATTACCTATATTCTAATGAAATGTAGGGTGTTGGTAGATTGAGTTGCTTGGAGGCTAGGTTCCTAAGTGCAAGAAGACTTGAAGGTTGGTGAGTCCTCATAGTTTCCAGGACAAACCCCTTTATGTTCCTTTATGTCATTTCCTATGTTTTAGACTGTGTATGGGCTGCGTCCCAATGACTTTTATTCATATTGTTCATAGATGATTTTGAGACAAAGATGTTAGAAAAGACTTCCGCTTTTATGAAATGGTTTTAATATAATGATTTAAAGAAAGTTTTAAATTTTCTCTTATTCTCTACTATCTCATGTTAAGAATGCGATAAGGGCTTGTTTATCGACCCCTTCGGGGTCAAGTACGCCGTGTTACGACTAAGGGGTGCTCTCGCATCGTGACAAACTTGATTTCAGAGCATAAGGTTTTGGGATAAACTATTAGGATATTGTCTTAACCCACGTCTATGTAGAGTGTTATTCATGGGTGTGAGTCGTGACACATTTTATGAATAGGAGGTTATTGGATGCTTATGAAAAGTCTCACTTCTTCATTCTCTTAGTCGTGCCATGAAAGTTTAGCTCTAGTAGGTATTTGTTTTACCGTTTGCCTATGACTTTTCTGGTTATGGCAAATATTAGGGTTAATGCTAGGAGAAATGTGGAAGGTGATAGGGAGCAAGAGGTTCCTCTTCAAGTTCCAAATCAAGTCCCTCCACAAGATCCTCCTCAAGTTCCAAATGACCCTCCAATTGGGAATTCCACTCTTGGAGAGCTAAGGGCTTCTGTGCAACTATTGGCTCAAGCCTTGACGGCACAAGCCAATAGAGAGGTGGTGGCACCGGCAAACCCAATAGGAGGAATGGGTACTTTTAGGGTAAGAGAGTTTTTAAGAATGAACCCTCCGGAGTTCTATGGCTCCAAGGCAGAAGAAGATCCAAATGGGTCCATAGAGGAGGTTTATAAGGTTCTAGCAATCATTGGGTTGTCTTCTATTGAGAAAGAGGAATTAGCCGCCCATCAATTGAAGGACATTCCCCATATTTGGTATGAGCAATGGAAAGATAGTAGGCCAATAGGAGCGGGTCCTATAGAGTCTAGAATATGAAGGTGGACTATTCCCAAGAATGACCAAAGAGAGGTACTTGGCTTGGATGGTAGTATGGGATGCTAGCCTTGCATTGCACAAGTATACTTGGAGGTTGCTTGTGAAGTAGTTCTGTTGTAATATGAAGGACTTAAGATTGAGGTATGTAACCATGAATGTCTAAGGAAGACTATGCCATGAATTTAATGTATCTCCTATGTTTATTACCTATGTCTCATGTTGACCTATGTTTATATGATGCTTATTTGGGAGACTATGCTATAACTATGATGATTATGTTATGATTATGTTACTATTTCTTATGCTTATGTCTTTTGTAGACTGAACTTTTATGATGTTGTGCTAGATTTAATACTTGGTACATTTTGTACTAACACATATTACCTATATTCTAATGAAATGTAGGGTGTTGGTAGATTGAGTTGGTTGAAGGCTAGGTTCCTAAGTGCAAGAAGACTTGAAGGTTGGTGAGTCCTCATAGTTTCCAGGACAAACCCCTTTATTTTCCTTTATGTCATTTCCTATGTTTTAGACTGTGTATGGGCAGCGTCCCAATGACTTTTATTCATATTGGTCATAGATGGTTTTGAGACAAAGATGTTAGAAAAGACTTCCGCTTTTATGAAATGGTTTTGATATTATGATTTAAAGAAAGTTTTAAATTTTCTGTTATTCTCTATTATCTTGTGTCAAGAATGTGATAAGGGCTTGTATGCGACCCCTTCCGGTTCAAGTACGCCGTGTTACGACTAGTGGGGTAATCTCGGGTCGTGAAAAACTTGATATCAGAGAATAAGGTTTTGGGATAAACTTTTAGGATATTGTCTTAAACCACGTCTATATAGAGTCTTATTCATGGGTGTGAGTCGTGACACATTTTATGAATAGGAGGCTATTGGATGATTAGGAAAAGTCTCACTTCTTCATTCGCTTAGTCGTGCCATGAAAGTTTAGCTCTAGTAGGTATCTGTTTTACCGTTTGCCTATGACTTTTCAGGTTATGGAAAATACTAGGGTTAATACTAGGAGAGTTGAGGAAGGTGATAGGGAGCTAGAGGTTCCTCTTCAAGTTCCATATCAAGTCCCTCCACAAGATCCTCCTCAAGTTCCAAATGACCCTCCAATTGGGAATTTCAATCTTGGAGAGCTTAGGGCTTCTATGCCACTATTGGCTCAAGCCTTGATGGCGCAAGCCAATAGAGAGGTGGTGGCACCGGCAAACCCAATAGGAGGAATGATTAATTTTAGGGTAAGAGAGTTTTTAAGAATAAACCCTCCGGAGTTTTATTGGTCCAAGTTGGAAGAAGATCCAAATGGGTCCATAGAGGAGGTTTATAAGGTTCTAGCAATCATTGGGTTGTCTTCTATTGAGAACGAGGAATTAGCCGCCTATCCATTGAAGGACGTTGCCCAAATTTGGTCTGGGCAATGGAAAGATAGTAGGGCAATAGGAGCGGGTCCTATATAGTCTAGAATATGAAGGTGGACTATGCCCAATAATGACCAAAGAGAGATACTTGGCTTGGATGGTAGTATGGGATGCTAGCCTTTAATTACACAAGTATACTTGGAGGTGGCTTGTGAAGTAGTTCTGTTGTAATATGAAGGACTTAAGATTGAAGTATGTAACCAAGAAAGTCTAAGTCAGACTATTCCATGAACTTAATGTATCTCCTATTCTTATTACCTATGTCTCATGTTGACTTATGTTTATGTGATGCTTATGTTGGAGACTATGCTATGACTATGATGATTATGTTATGATTATGTTACTATCTCTTATGCTTATGTCTTTTGTAGACTGAACTCTTATGATGTTGTGCTAGCTTTAATACTTGGTACATTTTGAACTAACACATATTACCTATATTCTAATGAAATGTAGGGTGTTGGTTGATTGAGTTGTTTGGAGGCTAGGTTCCTAAGTGCAAGAAGACTTGAAGATTGGTGAGTCCTCATAGTTTCCAGGACAAACCCCTTTATGTTCCTTTATGTCATTTCCTATGTTTTAGACTGTTTATGGGCTGCGTCCCAATGTCTTTTATTCATATTGGTCATAGATGGTTTTGAGACAAAAATGTTAGAAAAGACTTCCGCTTTTATGAAATGGTTTTGATATTATGATTTAAACAAAGTTTTAAATTTTCTATTATTCTCTATTATCTTGTATCAAGAATGTGATAAGGGCTTGTATGCGACCCCTTCCGGTTCAAGTACGCCGTGTTACGACTAGTGGGGTAATCTCGGGTCGTGAAAAACTTGATATCAGAGAATAAGGTTTTGGGATAAACTTTTAGGATATTGTCTTAAACCACGTCTATATAGAGTCTTATTCATGGGTGTGAGTCGTGACACATTTTATGAATAGGAGGCTATTGGATGATTAGGAAAAGTCTCACTTCTTCATTCGCTTAGTCGTGCCATGAAAGTTTAGCTCTAGTAGGTATCTGTTTTACCGTTTGCCTATGACTTTTCAGGTTATGTCAAATACTAGGGTTAATGCTAGGAGAGTTGAGGGAGGTGATAGAGAGCAAGAGGTTCCTCTTCAAGTTCCAAATCGAGTCCCTCTACAAGATCTTCCCCAAGTTCCAAATGACCCTCCAATTGGGAATTCCACTCTTGGAGAGCTTAGGGCTTCTATGCAACTATTGATTCAAGCCTTGACGGCGCAAGCCAATAGAGAGGTAGTGGCACTGGAAAACCCAATAGGAGGAATGGGAACTTTTAATGTAAGAGAGTTTTTAAGAATGAACCCTCCGGAGTTCTATGGCTCCAAGGTGGAAGAAGATCCAAATGGGTTCATAGAGGAGGTTTATAAGGTTCTATCAATCATTGGGTTGTCTTCTATTGAGAAAAAGGAATTAGCCTCCTATCAATTGAAGGACGTTGCCCAAATTTGGTATGAGCAATGGAAATATAGTAGGCAAATAGGAACGGGTCATATAGAGTCTAGAATATGAAGGTGGACTATGCCCAGGAATGACCAAAGAGAGGTACTTGGCTTGGATGGTAGTATGGGATGTTAACCTTGCATTGCACAAGTATACTTGGAGGTGGCTTGTGAAGTAGTTCTGTTGTAATATGAAGGACTTAAGATTGAAGTATGTAACCATGAAAGTCTAAGTAATACTATGCTATGAACTTAATGTATTTCCTATACTTATTACCTATGTCTCATGTTGACTTATTTTTAAATGATGCTTATGTTGGAGACTATGCTATGACTATGATGATTATGTTACTATCTCTTATGCTTATGTCTTATGTAGACTAAACTATTATGATGCTGTGCTAGCTTTAATACTTGGTACATTTTGTACTAACGCATATTACCTATATTCTAATCAAATGCAGGGTGTTGGGAGATTGAGTTGCTTGGAGGCTAGGTTCCTAAGTGCAAGAAGACTTGAAGTTTGGTGAGTCCTCATAGCTTCGAGGACAAACCCCTTTATGTTCCTTTATGCCATTTCCTATGTTTTAGAGTTTGTATGGGCTGCGTCCCAATGACTTTTATTCATGTTGTTCGTAGATGGTTTTGAGACAAAGATGTTAGAAAAGACTTCTGCTTTTATGAAATGGTTTAGATATTATGATTTAAAGAAAGTTTTTAAATTTTCTCTTATTCTCTATTATCTTATGTTAAGAATGTGATAAGGGCCTGTATGCAACCCCTTCGGGGTCAAGTACGTCGTGTTATGACTAGGGGGTGCTCTTGGGTCGTGACAAACTTGATATTAGAGCATAAGGTTTTGGGATAAAATTTTAGGATATTGTCTTAAACCAAGTCTATGTAGAGTCTTATTCATGGGTGTGAGTCGTGACACATTTTATGAATAGGAGGCTATTGGATGCTTAGGAAAAGTCTCACTTCTTCATTCTCTTAGTCGTTCCATGAAAGTTTAGCTCTAGTAGGTGTTTCTTTTACCGTTTGCCTATGATTTTTCAGGTTATGCCAAATACTAGGATTAATTCTAGGAGATTTGAGGAAGGTGATAGGGAGAAAGAGGTTCCTCTTCAAGTTCCAAATCAAGTCCCTCCACAAAATCCTCCTCAATTTCCAAATGACTCTCCAATTGGAAATTCCACTCTTGGAGAGCTTATGGCTTCTATGCAACTATTGGCTCAAGCCTTGACGATGCAAGCCAATAGAGAGGTGGTGGCACTGGCAAACCCTATAGGAGGAATGGGTACTTTTAGGGTAAGAGAGTTTTTAAGAATGAACCCTCCGGAGGTCTATGGCTCCAAGGTGGAAGAAGATCCAAATGGGTTCATAGAGGAGGTTTATAAGGTTCTAGCAATAATTGGGTTGTCTTCTATTGAGAAAGAGGAATTAGCCGCCTATAAATTGAAAGACGTTGCCCAAATTTGGTATGAGCAATGGAAAGATAGTAGGCCAATAGGATCGGGTCTTATAGAGTGGGAAGCTTTTAAGTCGGCATTTGTAGATAGGTTCTTTCCCCGGGAATTAAGGGAAGCCAAATTTGGAGAATTCATCAACCTTAAGTAAGGTAAAATGAATGTTAAGGAGTACTATTTGAAATTCATCCTTTTGTCTAAGTATGCTTCAAGCTTGGTAGCTAGCCCAAGGGATTTGATGAATAGGTTCATGACGGGGGTGTCCGATTTGGTAGAATAAGTATGTCGTATGGCAATGCTTGTTGATGATATGGATATCTCACTCCTTATGGTGTTTACCCAACAAATAGAAGAGTCAAAGCTCAAGAAGATGAATAGGAAGGTAAAGAGGGCTAGGACCAATGAAGGGAACTTTTCTAATGTTAAGTCCGAGGGAGAAGATAGGCCTAGGACTAAACCAAGATATCCCGGCCAAGATTGTTCCAACACCTATAGGTTTGACAAAAAGAAGGGTAGTGGGTCTCCATTTTACAAGTCTACCTGATCCAAGTGTGGGAGGAGTCATTATGGTAAGTTCCTAGCCGGCATTGAGGGTTGCTATGGGTGTGGGAAGGATGGGCACAAGATGAGATATTGCCCGATTCTTAAAGCTAAGGGGAGGGAGGATAAGAAAGTTGCTTCTAGTGATCCGGAAGAGGGTACTCAAAAAAAGAATAGGTTTTATGCTCTCCAATATAGAGAAGATCAAGAGTGATATCCTCATGTCCCTTTCCGGTATGTATTTCATCCTTTGGTGATTTTTTGTATTTCTTGCCTTATTGTGACTTGTTACGATGGGCTTGCAGATTTCTTTAAGATGTATGATGCTTCATTGTTGCCTTATGTTATGAGTTATTGTATGGAAGAACTTGTGTAGGCTTACTCCCAAGGGGGAGATAGTGTGCCTATTTAGCAAGGTTGTTGAGTAATTATATGTTGCCAGGATTTCCTATTGTGCATATTCATGAAAATGCTTAGGTCTTGTTAGAAATGACTTACATGCATTGTTTTGCCTCTTGTTGTAACATTGTTGAGTTAAGTTGCATATGAGCTCCATGAGAGTATGTTGAGCATGGTTAGTTGGAGAAGGTAGTTCCTCCTATGAATATGATGAGTTATGAGAATTTTATGCATAAATGGGATGTTAGATGTAGTCCCTACTCCCTTTAGTTGCATTGAGCAGGTTTAGTTTGAGATTGAAGTTCCCCCCCTCTTGTTGTGTGCATTTACATATAGTGCATGCATAATGGGCTGCTAGTCTAGAGTTGTTTCCTTTAAGAAGTGTTTATAAGGGTCATTCGAGGACGAATGTTCCCAAGGGGGAGATATTGTAATACCCCGGAAACAAGTAGACCAAACTAGAGCCACTAGCTAGGGTTCTAGGGTTTGATGTATGAGAAATAGAGTTGTAGATAAGACCTTCATGCTTAGAAAGAGGAGTTTAGTGGTTGAAAGTCAAGGTATGTATTAGACCTAGTAGCCTAGATGACCTTAGAGAGATTGGTTGAGCATGGGAAGGGCAAGTACCAAGGGAAAAGGGCAAGCCTAAGCCAAAGGACCAAGACTGCCCAACCTTGGCAAGCTATTGCCTAAGGGTTCACGACCACCTTCACGACCAGTGTTGTGGACCACGGTCCATGAAGGGGTCCATGGAGATGCCTTAGACACTTGAGAGGCAAGGCCTTGAGGCCAAGACACTTCCCCAAGTTCACGAGGCACTTCACGAGCCGTTGGCTTGACCACGACCCGTCAAAGTGCCTGTGAAGGTGCCTTAGTGTTTTAGGGAGTTTTAGGGTCTTGGAAAGTTGGGGAAGCCACTGGTCAAGGTACCACGGGAACCACCACGGGCCGTGGTGCCCTTGATGGACTGTCCAAGTGGCCGTGGTGCCTGGGACGGGGGTTTCCAAGTGAGGGACATTTGGGTAAATTCCTATTCGACTTGTAAGAAGTGGGGGTCCTTTTGTAAGGGTTTTATACACCCATATATATATAGTTTTAAGTCATAAATCACCCCAACTAAGTCATTCTAATTCAAAACCCCAAATCACTCCTCTCTCAAATATTTCTCTCTCTAGAAAGAACCCAAAACTTAAAGAAGAAGAAGAGAACGGAAGAAGGCAGCATCCTAGGTCAAATTCCCCCCATTGATTCAAGATTTATTAAGGTATGTTAAGATTATTCATCCATGGGTTCTTCCACCCATGTAGCCCCCTTAGATTTCCCCCAATTGTGAAGTCAAAAACCCAATTCTAGCTAGGGGTGTGATTGCATTGTGGGTAGGGCTTGGGTGTGATTCCAACCTAGTGGATATCACTCAATTATGATTGAATTACCTTTTTTTAGTGATATTATGATGAATTCATGTGATTTCTATGGTAAACCCTAATCTATTGATGAATCTATGTTGGTTTATGCCATTAGAGGCAAGGTTGAAGGTTCATATGTGATCTTCCTAATTCAATGTTATGTGTTGAAATTGATAAAAGTTAGGATCAGATAATCATGAATTGACCTAGACTCTATTTTATATGGTTGATCTTGTCTTGTAAAGTTAGAATTGAACTTTCATGATCAATTAAGACTAGAATCACCTAATAATGAATAATGTGATCAAATTACTTTGAAATCTAGGTATAAAGAAGAGATTTAGAAGAAACCTTGAGAGTAAGGCTTGTGATCTTATAGTTAGGGCTTTAGGGTGTAGTTAATGTGATAACCTAGTAATGTTAAGGCTTTGAGAGTAAAGTCTAAAAGAGAATACAAGTCTAATAGGTTGAATTGTGGTGAAAGGCCTATACTCACCTAACCTACCTTATGAATGTTTGGTAGATGTAAGTGATAGAATCACTTTATCATGGATGGGTTATCAAGAACATCCTTCCATGAGTGATGAGTGTTAAGCAAGGCTTAACAAGTAAACCTTGGGGTGTATGCTTGGCTCCAAGTGGATATTGACAATGAGATGAAATGTCACACAAGATAGGGTCCGGACTCCAAGAAGAAAGGAGAGCCACACCTAGTTGATGTGAGGACTATCCAAGTTAAAGAGGGAACTCTTACGAAGTAAAGTGTGGGTTTTCCCAAAGTCAGGTCTCATGAGATGGGAACCTTCACATAGTTGGGTTAACGTTCTTTGTAGCAATCTCCATATCCTATGAACTAAGGAATTCTTGAGAAGAATCTCAAAGTGTTCTAAAGCATAGTTGAACTAAGACTTACTTAAAAGAGTACCTCATAGTGTTCTAAAGTTAAGAGAGGAACTAGGTTCCAAACCAAGAAGTGTTAGCATGAGGACCTTAAGGTAGTACATAGAATGTATAGTATTATGGGATGCTATGCATGCATTGCACAAGTATGACTTAGGGTCATTAAAGAGTAGTCTTGAGATATGATTGGACTAGAGTTTCCCTTCCTAGTTATAGTTGACTAAAGGTGAGGTATTCCCTTAGTTATGAGAGTTAAGCTAATAATGACGCCAAAGTAGGGTGAATATGACTAGGATGAATTTAAGGCTATGCTTAGTGTGAAGGGTAGTATGGGATGCCTTTCATGCATTGCACAAGTGTGTCTTGAGGTTACTTAGAAGTATGGTACCCTTATGGCATAAAAGAAGCTTAATAGTTGACCATGTAAATAGATTATAATTAAGATCAGATGAAGACCTAAGTCTTGAATATGAAGGTGGACTATGCCTAAGAATGACCAAAGAGAGGTACTTGGCTTGGATGGTAGTATGGGATGCTAGCCTTGCATTGCCCAAGTATACTTGGAGGTGGCTTGTGAAGTAGTTCTCTTGTAATATGAATGACTTAAGATTGAAGTATGTAACCATGAAAGTCTAAGTAAGACTATTCCATGAAATTAATGTATCGCCTATGCTTATTATCTATGTCTCATGTTGACTTATGTTTATATGATGCTTATGTTGGAGACTATGCTATGACTATGATGATTATGTTACTATCTCTTATGCTTATGTCTTATGTAGACTAACCTTGTGAGATGCTCTTATGATGTTGTGCTAGCTTTCATACTTGGTACATTTTGTACTAACACATTGCCTACATTCTAATCAAATGTAGGGTGTTGGGAGATTGAGTTGCTTGGAGGCCAGTTTCCTAAGTGCAAGAAGACTTGAAAATTGGTGAGTCCTTATAGCTTTGAGGACAAACCCCTTTATGTTCCTTTATGTCATTTCCTATGTTTTAGACTTTGTATGGGCTGCGTCCCAATGACTTTTATTCATGTTGTTCATAGATGGTTTTGAGACAAAGATGTTAGAAAAGACTTCCGCTTATATGAAATGGTTTCGATATTATGATTTAAAGAAAGTTTTAAATTTTCCCATACTCTCTATTATCTTATGTTAAGAATGTGCTAAGGGCTTATATGCGACCCCTTCGGGGTCAAGTTCGCCGTGTTACGACTAGAGGGTGCTCTCGGGTCGTGACAGAGATGGGTTGGGATTTGCATACATCCTAGCATTCCGAGACTCGATATGTTAGATTACACTTGGTATGTTATTTTGTATACCATGATATCATAATATATGAAATCAAATCTTAAATCTTTTTCTTTTACACATAAAGTGGAAGGTGGAAATCAAGACTCGTTACTAGAGATGTGTTTCTGCGATGGTATTTGAGAAGCAACCTCAACATAATCTGCTTAGTTTTGTTAATGTTCAGTATATCTCAGTTACACTTTTTGTTGGATAGCTTCTACTTAATATTAGTTTTTCGATACAGAGTATGTAATGAGATATCATCTCATGAATGTCACTTTAGTTCTTAATTATTAAATGATAGTGTATAATTTTAAAATATTATCTTGCTTCTCTTTTATGTATTATTTAATAATTTTATTTTTTGAAAGAAAAAATTCAAATTAATGGAAACCTAATTTAATACAAATTGAAAATCGTATGAATAAATAATTTTTGAAAGACAATCGTAGTTTCTTCACAAAATGCAAATAATTTGTCTTAAATTGCCTATTTATTATCTACAAATTAACTTTGTATTTTATGACAATTGTGATTGTCATTGATTATGACATTTTTTAGTGATGATATTATTTTGTCGGTAAAATAAATATTTTTAGTGACGATATAATTGTTTTCTACTACGAAATTGTAAAAAAGTAAAATCTTCACTAATTTATATATTTAGGGACAAGTTTTTTTGTATGTAAAATGATATAATTTTTAGTGATGAAATGATATTTTTTCAACTATGAAATACATATAACATTTGAGACGAATGATGTTGTCACTGACTAAACTAAGTAGTTAGTGACGCATCACTTTCGTCGGCCTTAATAACCTCTTTATTGACAAAATATACGATTACCTACAAAATTTTATAAAAATTTCTATGAAGAACAAGTTTGTCATTAATACTATGTATTTAGAGATAAAAAATATACTCGTAGTTAATACAACTCTATTTAGTGACGAAACACTAAATTGTCTCTATATACATTTAGTGACCCATGCTTTAGGGACGAGTGACTGACGAATAACTTTTCGTCACAATTCTTTTTTGTGACGAAATATGAGTTTTAAGCGACAAAATTATTTGTCACTAATAATAAAATTTGTTTTAGTGTAACCTCAACTTGTTCTTACTAATCACATAGGTCATCCACCTCTAATCATACATATCAAGGAAAGCAATTCAATTAACAATCCAAGCTAAGCTATTATCATACAATCAATCTCATATCAAAACATACCTACAATACCTCTTTGAAGTAAAGCTTGTTTTATCATAACTATGCTACTTTGATTTAGGGATTAGTCCTACATGTTCATACTAGTCATAGAAAAGTACCTCTTTACTAGTCCAAGACACATCATTACTCATGAATGGTACGATTCACCAATTCAAGGCTACCAAAGAAAAGAACCTCATTATGCTAGACTAAGCTATCATGGAAAGAACCTTACTCATGCAAGTCCAAGCTACTCAAGGAAGGGTACTATTGCTCAATCCAAGTTATCATGAAATGGTGTGGCCTCACCAAGTCAAGCTATTATGCAAACATTCTATTATGCTAGTCCAAGCTAGCCTTTGGAAGGGTATGATTTCTCAATCCAAGGCTATCCATGACATCTACTACTCAAACTGACATGCATGGTCTTGTCTTACCAAGTCAAGCTTTAAATACATGGGGATTCGCCTCCACATCATTTCATAAGGGTCACAGGTACTCGCCTTCATGCCCATTCATCATAATAAGAACATGGGAAATCACCTCATATCCTTCACATGTGGAGGTCAAGGGTAGTCGCCTCTAGCCTCATCATTCTTTTAGCTTTTAGTCTAGATTCATTTTGAGTGAGAAAGCCCTTCAACTTAGAATCATTCTATATGAGTAAAACTTTCACATTAGTCATTCATATATACATAATATAGGTCATGTGGGTAAATCCTTCCACAACAACTCTATCCACATTTCAACAATCACATAAGCTTCATTCTCAAAGCCATAACATTCGTAGTCCATCATATTAGTGTTACTCTCGAAGCCCTAGCAATCATCATTCATAAATACAAGCCTTACTCTCAAAGCATTACTTCTCATAATCATCACATATGCCTAGATCTCAAGACATTCTAATCACATGCTTCATTCTTAGGCAATTCTAATCATATATCATCATATAGGCTAAATCTCAAGCACTACTAATCATGATTCATCATGTATACTTTAATCTAGTTCAATTCATTTCTACATGCTCTACTCTCAAGAAATTCATATCGATATAATTCAATCTCAAGCAATTTATCATGTATTTCATCAATCCTAGAAGATTTTCTCTAAATCCTCAATTTCCCCTTTCATGGCATAAAACCCAATTTCATCAATTCTAGGTTAAAAACAAGGGTTAGGCATGGTACATGAAAATTCATCCTACAAACATCTAATTCTATCAATTCAATCATAAACAATCATAAACAACCATAAGCCACTCAATTGGATCATAACCCATAATATTAGAAGAAATGCTAACTAGAATTGGGGAATTCTTTTTCTAAATAGGGGAAAACATGGAGCTCCATGGATGAATTAAATCCGGAAAGGACCTTTGTGTCCTCCAAATAACCGTCCAGTCACCAACCATGAGACCACGTTGAAGGGCAATGGATGGATCTACGGTCTGTCCTGGTAAAACGTTGTTTGGTGATAGATATTTTCATGGCCATCTACGACACCTCCAACAATGGGCCATGGAGCCATCCACGGGGCATGATGACCATCCACAGGGCCATCCAGAGGGCGTTAACTCATCCACGGCGCGTGGTTGTACCTTGTGAGGTGACATCTTGGAGTTCTAACATGCTATTCCCCCTATCTCGAATCCGGGGTGTTACATTCACCAATGAAGGAGGCACTTCAATCGGCTTGTCAGCTAGTTTATCAATGTTAGCTCTCATAGAAACTAACTGAGCTTGTAGGGACTTAACATCAATAGAACTCAAGGCATCTATCCGGCCTATGAAGTGTTTCTCTAGGACATCATTGCGACCTCGCATCACAATAATTTATCTCCCGAGCCCATCAGTGTAACACTTCAAATTCGAAAAGATGGGGAAAGTGCATCTTTCTAGGATCTGGTGCCAAAACCAACAGAGCCACCGATGACTTTGGTCTGACACACGATCCGTAGGTAGGCCAGTCTAAATTTTCCAAAAATGTTAAGTTTTTATATTCTCATACGGTTGACCAGGATGGTCCGTTGTTCCTTACATGAGTCATAGGTAGGTATCGTAAGTTAGTCTCAGACATAGAGAAAATTCAGGTTCAAAAGTGGAGACCCACGACTACGATATACGACATGTAGGTGGATCCACAGACCGTACATGGGTCCATCATTGGGGTCCAAATACAGTGGTCGTTGATCTTACCCACGACCAGCCAGGACGGTCCCTGTTCTGATGAATAGTTCGTAGGTCTGGTCGTTGGTGAGGTCGACAATTATTTTAAGACATGGCTTTAAGGTCTTTTCCTAATTATTCTAACCCAATACTATGTCGTTTTACCTTCTATTAAAGGCCCTATATAAAAGTTTTTACCCCCAAAATCTCTTAATTCATTTCATCTCTCCAATTCCTAAAAGAAGAACATGTTTATCCTCCAAATATTCTCTCTCTAGAAATTTGAAAAGGAAGACTAGGGTTTCAAGTCAAATCTGCAAATTCACCATTGATAGTAAGGTTTTGGCATCACGGTACTATAGTATTCACCTATGGAGTCCTTTCATCCATAGGGTTCCTAAATTCTCCTATTTTCACAAGTTAGAATCCCCAATCGAAGTTAAGGTTTTTACTAATTCTCATGGGTTCTTCTAAATTATGGTATTATTGATTGATTTATGTATTTTTATGCATGAATTAAAGAAATTGCATGTTTCTAAGTTGAATCCCCATGAACCCATGTGAGATCTATCTTTTCTAGAATTGTTCAAATAATGAAGCTTTTGAATCATGAAAGATAAGTTTATGAAGATGTGCATGTTCTTAGGAAATTGATGAAAATGATTTAAGTCTTGGTTTGATATTGACGCATCAATGTCGATGTTGTTTTGAAAGGATTTCTCACATAAAGTATTCATAAGGTTCAAAGGTCTTCTCACCTTAAGTGAATAAATACTTAAGGAGCTATTTTAATGAAAGTTAGCTTGATTGGTTACTTGATGTGCCCTTCCATGTATAATGAGGCAAGAGGTGATTACCCATGAACTCCAATGATAAGGCAAGCGGCGATTACTCATGTCTCATGAATGTTAAGAAAAGTTAAGACTAATAAATATTCCATGGGATTTATGCTTAGCACCGAGTGGACAAGTGGCAATTAGCCGCGTCCCATAAACTATGTGCCACCATAGGTTGTCTAGATAGAAATTATATAGTGGATCCACGTAAGCTAGAAGTTCATAGTTCTTACCTTGGCAAGTGAGAACACCTCTTTTCGGTGTGGGGTAGATACTGAATTTCATGTCAGTATCTCACATGGTCTTAAATGTCGGTTAGAGGTAAATCTCCCGTAATAATAAACTAAGGTTATTCATAGAAGTATCTCACAAATGTTTAAAGATTTCAAGCTTGCATTGACCATGTATTATGAATTGTGTCTTCTAACCCCTTTCATTTTATTTAATCAGCTTGGTCATTGCATGTTATGGCATGAAAATTCCCTTTTGCATAATTTTCATACTTCTATTCATTGCTATCTTATGTGGTACATATTTGTACTAACACATACTCTTGCCTACATTCTTCCAAATGTATGGTCTGACGCTCCAATTTCATATCTCCGTGGCTAGGGATCACTTAGTAGATAGGGAAGATTGGTTAGTACTCATGTTTAAGGATTTAGCCTTTATTTCAAATTGTCTTTACTTTTTAGTATTGTATGTGATGTACGAGTTACGTTCCGATCACTCTTGATGTACTAGATGGCTTTCACACTTTGTTAGACTTCCGCTACATTTAATAAAACTCTCATGTTGTGAAATTGTCTTTTAAACTCTATAAAGTTTCTATTGCCCTATATGATGTATGCTAAGTGGCTTGTGTAGGGCCTTGCAGGATCCTATGTGTCATGTTCTGCCTAGGGTATGCATTTGGTCGTGAAAAACTTTCTCGGGTTCCTTGTATAGGTATAAGAAAACTAGTAGACATAAATAGAGGTAGACTGCACTTCTATGTGTATTGAGCTGAGGAATTCAGAGCACAAGGCTTAGAAAGATCCTAGGAATTCTCATAAGCCACGTTGAATAGAGTATTGTTCATGAGTTTGAAGTGCACCATACTAATGAATGAGAGGCTATAAGATGTTTAGGAAACTCCACTTCTTTCATTACTATAAAGTCCTGCGATAGAGTTTGACTCTATTATATCTCTCTCCTAATCCTTATCTAATGCTCCACAGGACATGGCCACTCGAAGGGAATATGCTAAAATGAATGAGGGAGAGAATGTGGAATGAGAAGCTCCTCCTTAAGCTCTTCAAGCTCATCAAGTTCCGGTTGACCCTTTGTCCGAACAAGTGAATAATGCAGAGTTTAGGGCTTCTTTTCAAGTGTTGGCTCAAGCCTTGACGGCTGAGGCTAAATATGGGTAAGATGACAACTAGAGTGAGATACTTCACTAGAATGAATCCTCTAAAAGTTTCATGTTTCTAATGTTGAGGAAGACCCTCAAGAGTTCATTGATGAAAAGTATAAGGTGTTGATGATCATTGGACTAATGCCAGTGGAAAAGGCAGAATCGACCGCTTATGAACTTAAGGGTGTTGCTCAAATATGGTTCAACCAATATAAAGAAGAGAGGGCAGAATATGTGGCTCCTCTTGATTGGGAAAAGTTTAAAGTTAACTTCCTTGATAGGTTCCCCTTGAGACGAGGGAGGAAGTGGTGCTTGAATTCATCAACCTTCATCAAGGTAGTTTGACTGTGAAGAGATATGCTTTGAGGTGTACATTATTGTCTAGATATACTCCTACTATGGTTGCCGATCCTAGGGTAAGAATGAGTAAGTTTGTTTCGGGTGTGTCCAAAATGGTGGTTACCACTATGCTTATCAATGATATGGACATTTATCATCTTATGGTTCATGATAAAAAAATTGAAGAGGAGAAACTCAAAGAAAAGTATAGGGAGGCAAAGAGGGCTAAGACCAGTGATGTTAACTTTTAACATTCGAGGTTTGAGAGACATGGTCGTTCTATGATCCGATAAAGGTTTCCAGTCAAGGATCCTCCAATGCTCCTCCTAAGTTCAACAAAGATAGGGTGTCTAACCCTAAGCCCCAAGGAGGGAATGGTGGTGGATCCTCATTGTCTACTTGCTCCAAGTGTGGAAGAAAGAATGAGGGTGAATGTCTAGCTGGTTCTAATGCATGTTTTGGTTGTGGAAAGATGGATCACAAGATAAGGGATTGTCCCTCAGTTTCTAGGAATGATGGAGATAATCGTTGAAGGGTTCCACCTTACCCTTCATCAGGTTCTAGTGATAATTAAAAGCAAAACCAATTCTATGCACTTCAGACTCATCGTGAGCAAGAGCGTTCTCCCGATGTGGTTACCAGTATGCTAAAAGTCTTCCAACTTGATGTGTATTCTTACTTGAACCATATGCTACCTTGTATTTTGTGACCCCATATGTTGCTACGAGGTTTGATATTCCTCCGAACGTGTTGTTAGAACCTTTTTCTGTCTCTACTCCAGTTAGTAATTCTAATGTGGCTAAGAGGGTCTATAGAAAGTGTCCCATCTCCTTGTCCCATAGAGTCACTCATGTTGATCTTGTATAGCTTGATATGTTAGATTTTGATGTTATTCTTGGTATGGATTGGCTGCATTCATGTTATGCTTCTATCGATTGTAGAATCCGTGTAGTTCAGCTTTAGTTTCCAATTGAACCCATCCTAGAGTGGAAAGGAGAAAATTCTATGCCTAAGAGTCAGTTTGTTTCTTCTCTTATATCTAGAAATATAATCTCTAAGTGTTGCATATACCATCTTGTTCGAGTTAGGGATATGGAATCTGAAGCCACTACACTTGAGTCAGTCCCCGTTATTAATGAGTTTCCGAAAGTGTTTCCCAATGATTTGCCTGATGTTCCTCATGAAAGGGAAATAAACTTTGATATTGACCTACTCCCAGATACAAATCCTATCTCTATTCCTCCTTATCGTATGGCTCCAGAAGAACTTAAGAAATTAAAGGAGTAGCTGAAAGATTTGTTTGATAGGGGTTTCATCCAGCCGAGTATCTCTCCATGGGGTGCTCCAGTGTTGTTTGTTAGAAAGAAAGATGGTTCACCCTATATGTGTATTAACTACTGGAAATTGAACAAGGTTACCATTAAGAACAAATATCATCTCCTAAGGACATATGACTTGTTTGATCCAATTCAAGGGGAAAGTTACTTCTCTAAGATTAACCTTCGGTCGGGTTACCACCAATTGTGTGTAAAATGGAAGATGGCATTTTGAAGATGGTTTTTCAAAATCGATATGGTCATTATAAGTTTTTGGTAATTTTATTTGGTTTGACTAATGCTCGGGTGGCATTTATGTATTTGATGAATCGGGTATTTAGACAATACCTTGACATGTTTGTGATTGTGTTCATTGATGATATATTGATCTATTCGAGGATTGAAAAAGAGAATACTGATAAGTAAAGGATTGTGTTGCAAGTCCTCAAGGACCAACAACTCTTTGCAAAATTTAGCAAATGTGTGTTTTTGTTAAGGTCCTTACCTTTTCTTGGTCATATTGTTTCTGGTAAGGGTATTGAGGTAGATCTTAAAAAGACGGATGTGGTTAAATGTTGACCTAGACCTCTATCCCCTTCGGATATTAGAAGTTTCATGAGTTTGGCTGGTTAATATAGAATTCTTGTGGAAGGTTTTTCTTTGATTGCCTCTCCATTGACGGCGTTAACTCAAAAAAAGGTTAAGTTTATATGGTCTGAAGCGTGTGAAAAAGTTTTCAAGAATTAAAAGATAGACTTACTTCTACTCCGGTGTTGACTTTACTGGAAGGAACTGATGGGTTTGTTGTTTATTATTATGCTTCTAGAATTGGGTTAGTATGTGTCCTTTATGCAAAATGGGAAAGTCATTGCCTATGCTTCAAGGCAACTTAAGATTCAAGATAAGAATTATCCAACCCACGACCTTGAACTAGCGGTAATTGTGTTTGCTCTAAAGACTTTGAGGCATTACTTGTATGTTGTTCATGTTGATGTCTTTCCTAACAACAAGAGTTTGCAATATGTGTTTAAAAAGAAAAAATTGAATATTCGCCAAAGAGGGTTGCCTGAGTTATAAGAGGACTATGATATGAGTGTTCTTTATCTCCCCGGTAAGGCAAATGTGGTGGCATATTCTCTTAGTTGGCTATCAATGGGTATTGTTGCTCATATTGAGGACGATAAAAGTAAGTTGGTTCGAGATGTTCATAGATTGGCCCAATTGGCTGTTTGGTTAGTCGACTATACCAAAGGTGGTTTTATGGTCCACAATACTTCAAAATCATCTTTTGTGGCTGATGTGAAAGCCAAGCAAGTTTAGTTGAATTAAAGGAAGCGGTGCTAAAAATATCCGTAGAGGCATTCTCCCAAGGGGAAAATGGTGTGCTTAAATATCAAGTTCATTTGTGAGTTCCTAATGTTGATGACTAGAGAAAGAAAATCTTATAAGAATCCCATTGTTCTCAATATTCCATTCACCCGGGAGCCACCAAGATGTATCGGGGCTTATTGGAGAGCTATTTGTTGAATGGGATGAAGAAGTATATTGAAGAATTTGTGTCTAAGTGTCCTAATTGTCAACAAGTGAAAGTTGAACATCAAAAGTCGGGAGGTTTATCTCAAGATATCAGCATTCCTATTTGGAAGTGGGAAGATTTGAACATGAAATTCATTGTTGGTCTACCACGCTCCTGACGAAAACATTACTCAATTTGGGTTATCGTAGATCGAATGACAAAATTGGCTCATTTCATTCCTGTCGAGGTTTCTTATATTCAGTGGAGGACTATGCTAAGTTGTATTTGAGGGAAATGGTTAGGCTGCACGGAGTGCCCCTATCCATCATCTCCGATCGTTGTAACCAATTCACTTCTCAGTTTTGGAAAATTTTCCAAAAGGGTACGTCTTGGTACTCATGTGAAGCTTAGTATGACCTTTCATCCACAAACTGTCGGGATATGTTGAGAGCATGTGTAATTGACTTCAAGGTTAATTGGGATGATCCAAACTTTGTAGGATAAGTATCACCGAAGCATTGGAATGGCTCCATTTGAGTCTCTATATGGTAGGAAAGGTAGATCTCATATAGGTTTGTTTGAGGTGAATGAAGTTGCCTTGATAGGTCCCGAGTTAGTACGTAAGGCTTTGGAGAAAGTTTGACTTATTACAGAAAGGTTGGAAATATCTCAAAGTTGAAATAAGTCCTATGTTATGTTACAAGAAGATATATTGATTTTGATGTACATGATTGAGTCTAATTGAAAATTTCTCCCATGAAAGGTGTAATGAGATCTGGAAAGAAAGGGAAGCTTAATCACTGCTATGTGGGCACATATAAGATTTTGATGCGTATTGGCAAAGTTGCTTATGAACTTGATTTGCCAAATGACTTAGCATCATTGCATTCGCTTTTCCATGTCTCCTTCTTGAAGAAATGTATTGGAGATCTGATTAACATTTCAAGCACACCTAGTCCAATTCTAGGTGCAAACGATCGTTAGTCAGTATAAAACTCAACAAAGAGTTGGGGTTGAACCCACAGGGAGCAGTACGTGTTCAAATTAAGTTAGGAAGTATAAATGTGGTCTAATTAGTTATAGGAATAGAAATTATTGAAAAAGTCATGTAAACAAGTCTAAAAAGGATGACACGAATGTTGGATGGGAGTTTTTTGGTTTTATCACCTACAATGCAATCACACAAAATTGAAATAGCAATAAAGAGAGGAATTCTTGGGATGTGATCGATTATAGGCAAATTTTGCTATATGGGTAATTGTAACTACTAATAAATAGCTAAATATCAGTAGGTAGGGTAGACTATGAGTGAAATAGCTTTCTCTCAAACAACTATCCCGATTCAAGTGATTTTTTTTGAACATCAACAAGCATAGCAATTAAGAACTGCCCACACCTTCATTCATCTACTCTCTCGAGTTAGATGGGTAGGATTGAGTTTAGGATTCACTCTCTCGAGCTGAACCCATATCAACCCAATACATACAAACTATTCATAAAAAGACTTAGTTCCAAAACCTCTCTCTCCAGCAAGCTAAGAATACAAAACTAGAACTACATTTGCAACTACAATTCATGAATTAAAATTCAGATGATGATTAAACCCACTTCAATATAGCATTTAAACTAGTAATTGCTAATACTCATAAGCTAATTCAACCAATAATCACATGATCACACCCCAAGAATTGAGGTTTAAGCCACACATCATAAAAATAGGGAAACGATTACCAAATACATTTGCCATGATCTAGGTAAATGCTCCCAGGTCTTTACAATGGTCCAAATTGAAAAATTTATGCAACCCATTTGCAAAATCTCAAAATTGAGTCTAAAATAGCTTCAAAGTTTACACTGGAACTCTAAAACTCAAAAGAAAACTCTCCTCAATGATAGCAACATACTCAATTTACAGTTCAAAATTCAATTTATAGTTGCCCCAAAAATTTGGCTTAAAAGTCCATTAGGCGAGATAAGTCGGGCTCGCCGAGTGGTTCAGATCCACCCTTTGCTCTCTTCCATCGCCGTTATGCGTTGGTTCTCAGCATTCTCAAGTTCTCTAACTTTGGGCGATCCATCTTGTCATCGCGGAATTAATCAATGATTTGCCGACTACCCATTCTTGTCACCGACTGGTCTCTTCCCTCAGGGATGGCACATTGGAACTTTTGGCGGGATGAAGAGCCACTCGGCCAGTCCCCGAGTGGTCTTAGCGATCACCATGCTCGCCTTTCTTCACTTCTTCAGCTTGTTATGCTCCTTTTTGCCTGTTAGTGTCCTTACCTTGCTCCTTAGCTCATACACCTAAAAATCAAGGTCTTAACATCAGTTTATATCATAGATTAGGCATTTGAGGACACTAAAACTATAAAAACAAAGCCCTAAATGAGTCCAAATCTCAGACTCATCAACACCCCCAATTTAAAATTTTACTTGTCCTCAAGTAAAACTCAAGATCAGCAGTTCAATAAGGATGTCTCAAGAAGTGCTACTTAAGACTCAACATGAACACACACAAAAATTTCAAACTACACATACAATGCCTAATTGTGCACTCAATGATTCGAATTGTGACTCACTGTGATCAAAGACTCTCAAGTTCATAATACTTGCTTCAAATGAATGTTCAAGCTCAGCATAGGTACTCAAATGCCCTCATACAAAGATGATTTTGCATTCACACATAATTTCTCAACAATTTAAAGTTCTGGAATCAGATACAACTCTTACACTAAAAAATATGAACACATGCATGACTTTACCCATAGGCTTGCCCTAATTTTCCAATCAAAATTCGTTTCACCTCACTAAAGTTTACAAAGGTCTTTTCAAGGATTGTAATGGGGCTAAGTGCAATTGTATGGTTATTTAGGCTTAAGTAGATTTTACCTTCATGAAGTGTGGCCTGTAAATCACTCTTTCTCCTTGTCCTTCACATTCAAACATGTTCAACTCCACCCCATTATTCAACTAGACATGAATTATCGGATACCCCATTTTTCATTATGTTCTCACACTTTATTTCACAATTTTTGTTATTTTAAATCCTTTTCGTTTCTTTCATTTTTTTTACATGGAGGGGTTCCATCTCTTTTTAAAACAGTCTAACAAAGGGGATTTTTCACACTTTTTGACTTTCCTTCTATTTCACCACACCCCCAACTTAGGTTTTTGGCCTAAGTTCGCTATTCAAACAAACCGAAACTTCAGTATATTGTCATATTTAGATCGCTCTTCAAAATTCTTGCCTAAGATCATTTGAATTGTTCACTTCACTCAATCAATCGGACAAACGGGGCAAGTTCTAGGTGTCATCAAATGCAATGCTCAAGATGACCTCACCACACAAGGTATTGGTACCAATATCAAATAAGACCCCACACTTTCTAGATAGCGTGCAATGTTCACTCGATAATCGGCTAGTCACAATGAGATGCTAAAAGTTCACATATTGCCTATGTAACTTAGTTTGCCTCATCGTAACCACACATTCATTTCATTCAATTAAGAGCACTATGCAAGACATCCGTATTAACCATAATCGATAGTCGAATTTGCAAAAGAACAGCCATAATCACACATAAGAGGTGGCAAAATTTTGAAAATTTGGTTCAAAAACCATTTTCGATTCAAAACAATGGGCCACAAGCTAAAACATCCACAAGATCAAGATCACAACAATATATATATATATATATCAACAAAATAAGCCCAATATTCATAAAACCAAATCAATATCAATATCACAGGAGGGAGGTAAAAAGTCATCCTGCCAGGCTAAGCCTGGGGTGCACTTTGCATCTCAGTCACTCCACCTGTTCGGGCATCAGTTCCCAGTGTCTCATCAACCGTAGCTCTACTGGAGTGCATCATAGAAGTATCTCTCAAGGAGGTCTAGAC
The DNA here is from genome assembly GCA_029582725.1 of Solanum chiquidenum. Lineage (NCBI taxonomy): Eukaryota > Viridiplantae > Streptophyta > Magnoliopsida > Solanales > Solanaceae > Solanum > Solanum chiquidenum. Next base: position 23,579 of record JAJOOS010008589.1, read on the forward strand.
AGTGGAATGTACCATACCCTCCTCTAAGTCAGTCAACCCCTCATAGATAGTCTCCTCCTGAACAGCTAGATGCTCCTCATATGTCTCGGCCTCTGACTCAGCAACATCGATATCAGCCCAAATATCATCTTCGGTGGAAGCTGGTGAAACCTCAGAATAGGCTGGAATATCAACACTCGGGTCATCAGGGATCTCTACAGTGCCAAAAATCAGCGAAATATTTATGGATTTCAGCTGGTCCACATCCTTCTTCAGCTCAACAACATCGACCTTCAAGTGAGTAACCTACTTAGTGGCACCCTGCCCCTTTTCACAAACCTCTACTCTCACTGAGAGGGCATAAATAGAAGCCCTGAGAGGCGTCAACACAACAATAATAACTCTCTCGATTATCCCAAAAGTTTGCCTTCTAGCCGGGAGGCACGCACATCAGCTGATTGGGCCAAATGCTCCATCTTGTACAACATGGCCTGGGTGATCGGAGGCCTGGAGGCAGTAGTACCATCGACATATCTAGGGGGTGGGGGAGCAACAAAAGTACTCTGAACCTCAGAGGGAACAGGTCTAGAAGTACTTGAAGGCCTAATGGCCGGAGTAGGCAAGACTGACTCTGCAGGTAGTGAATCAATATCAGATCCTGGGAGAGTGTGCACCAGGCTGCTGTCCTCCTCTAGCCTCATTTTTCTTGTACTCGGCCTCAATACGCCAAATGTTAGTAGAGGAGGTGGGTGTCACCTCCACATCTATCTTCACATCTCGAGGAACAGGGGCCCACTTGCATAGCTCGGTGATCAATACCAGAAAGGGAAGAGATGTATTGCGTTGCTTGGCCCTCATGGCCATCTCTTGATCAATGATCAATCCTATATTGATCTTCTTCCTAGAAATAATATATCCAAGATAGGCCACCTTTGGGTGGCGGAGGATAAATTCATTCAAGGATGGCATGATTATGCTGCTAATAAACTCAAACCAATACCTCCCCGCCACATTGAGATCATTCTTCTCTATTGGCACTCCGACCTCAATCCACCTAGGGTTTCTGTAAGAAAGGAGAGGAGCCAGCCAACCTTTTAAGTCATCTATTGTCTGCGTATGAATCATACTCTAGTAGTCATGCATGAAGTTATAAGTGCATCCTAGCATGAAATTTATGTACCCACTATCACATTTCACCTTTTTACCCCGAACAATCACCGAATTAACTGGTTTGAAGGTGTTGGCCTTTTTCTTCCCTTATGGCAAGAAATCTCTATAGGATTAGTAGAATTCCTAGACCCAATTAGGAATGTAGAGGCCTCGGGATTTAGTGAAAATCTCAAATTTGTTCAACTTGAGGGTGCGCCATATCTCAGGATACCTGTCCACTACACCATCCATGGACAATCTCTTCTCCTCAAGAATAGTACTCAAACCCTCGGCCTTTAATCTCTTAAGAGACAAGGGAGGAGGACCTGGTACTGGTGATGCTGGGACCACGGTCTGTGTTGGAGTGTAGGAGGAGTCTGAGGCATTGGGATCCTTGACAGATTATGCATCATCTTGGAGCGATGCTCTGCCCTCCGGGCATGTAAAAGTTGGTCATCCTCAGGATTAGAGATGGAAGCCTGGGAGTCTTGGGACTCTCCCTCATTTCCTGATTAAGTAAGGTGAGTCTCGTAGACTCTCTCAATATTGGAGGTAGCCTCTGGTAACTCCACCATGGGCGCCTTACCCTTTCCTTTTCCTTTTCCTCCCTTTATAGGGAGTTTGGATACCTTTTCCATAGATGTAGCTGCATCCTCATTTATAACTACTCTTCTTACCCTCTTGCGGGTGTCATGACCTGGGGTTACCACTAGATGAAACCCAACGTACTTGATCCCGAAGGGTTCTCATACAAGCCCTTAGCATAATCATAAACATAGAAAATAGAAATGATGCAGAAAATATAAAAACCTTTTACAATTAAAGTTATTTCATAAATCGAATGGAAGTCTAGACTTTATTTCATAAAACCATCTAATACCATCGAATAAAATCTTAGGGTCATAACCCTTTATACAACATAGTCTCAAAAATAGAAAGTAAGAGATGAATTAAAAATGAACAATCTGTCCTCGAACTTGAGGACTCACCAAGCTTGGGAATAGCCAATCCAAACTTTGCTCAAATGAAGGAAATACAACTCAATGCCTGGAACCTACACTTATAAGAAAATGTAGAAATATGGGTTAGCACAAAAGTACTAAGTATGGAAGCCATGCATAAAACCTTTAAAACATGTGAAAAGAGACATTTAGTTAAAATCATGCATTTATCAAGTTCAAAAGCCATCATGCACATTTATGAAGAAACATAAGTCAAACCATATAATAAGCAACCCCAAATCTATACTAGTGCAATGCAAAGGCAAGATCCCATAACCCTACCATATGCCAAGTACCACTTTTTGGTCACCAACATAATTACATAACATACCTTGACCTCATCATAGCCAATACACACATATAAGGAACCATTCATGTTCATGCTTGTAGCAAGTAAGGTCAATCTTAACAATCATACATATCATGCATACATAATTGATAAGTTTTCATAGCATAAGAGAAACCACCCCACAACCCCTTTATAAGTCTACTTGTGCAATGTACAAGTGAAGTCCCATACCCCAACTCACACCAAGTAAAATTCAATAAGAAGTCATAAGTATAGTTGATATTCATGTTCATAATCATATTCTTGTTCTTGTCATATTGGGGAATTTAGCCTTAACCGACATAGACAATGTGAGCTACATGGAATCCGGTGTCATGACCCCACACCGAAAAGAGGTGTCCTACTTACCTAAGTTAGAACTAACATGTATCGCATTTAGGTGCATCCACTAGCTAAAGACCTATGTGGGCACATACTTAGGGGATAAGGAGATTGCTACTAAAAACTCGGACTTTCTAATGTAAAAGGTTTCCATCTCATGAGATAACTTACATTAGGGAGCCAGACTTTCTAATGTAAAAGCTTCCATCTCATTTTCATATCCACTCGGTGCTAAGCATAATTTCCTTTAAAGTCATATTAAGTCTTTACTTAAATTCATGTTCATGAAAGAATGCACTAGGCACTCATGTCAACATGGTATCATAATAGCTCGTAGATTCATTAGGTGAGAGTGTCCTTTCAACCTTAGAATCATCAATACGTGAGTAAATCTTTCACATCATATCCATAGTGTGTACATGAGAATAGACTTTCATTCAACACAACAATACTAACATAGTCATAAACATATCATAAATAGTCATGTGTAAGGGTAGAGGAGAACAATCTTACAACCATACCACAATTACACAATAATCATAAGACCTTCACTTTTTAAGTGAATCATAAGCTTATACACAAATTCTTATAAAGATGCACAAACCCTTCTACATTTCCCTTCAAGGGTCATGAATCACAATCAACCCAACCATTTACAATTACTACATAATATTGGAGGACTTTCATGTTTCAATAGCTCAATTAACATAAGCATATTCAATTGACATACTTATAATATCAACCAACCCACATCATCAATTCAAGATTTATCAATATGGGGGAATCATGGGTCTATGGGAAATTTTCATTATAAAACAAGAATACTCCATTATTCCAACCATAATCAACCATAAATAAACAATTGAAAATGTTTTGGAAGGAGACCCATGTCATAGATTGAAAACCCTAGATTTTGGGAAATTGACATCTTGAAAATCAACTTTTGAGGGGACTCTATGGGTGTAGACTACCCATAGATGAAAAGAATCCATACCTTGATTAGAAATCCCCAAGAAATTTGAGGAAGAACCTTTGAAATACACAAACACTAGCTCCAATGGCTCCTTTCTTTTTCCTTGAGTTTAGAGAGAGAAATATTGAGAGAAAAGGAAGTTTTTGATTTGATTTGGGTGTTTTTGAATAATGACTTAGTCTTGTGAATTTTGACTTAAAAACAACTTATATAGTACCCATAAAAATACCCAAAACCACCCATCTTTAATTGGACTAAAAATAAAATGACCCAACTAACCTTCGTTTAAGTCACCTCGTCAGGGTCCACGGGCAACCTTCACGAGCCGTGGCGTGGACCACGACCTGTGGTCCTGCCCGTGAAAGTGAGGCAGTGTCATTGATTTTGGAGCACAATGCTTATTTGCCTAAGGCATCTTCGTGAGTTGTGGAGTGGACCATGATTCGTGGTCACACTCGTGAAGGGTGAGGTAGTAGCTAGGCTACTTTGTAGCCCCAAGCCACCATGCCCAAGTCTTCTTCACGAAGGGATCCACGAGCCGTGGTCAAGACCATGAGTCGTGGTCCCTTCCGTGAAGTTGAGGCAGTGGTTATGCCAAAGGGTGGCAATTTTTCTGTGGCCAAGTAAGCTTCACCAGCCATGGTGAGGACCACGGTTTGTGGTCCCCCTCGTGAAGGGTGAGGCAGTATGCCTAGGCTAGGGGCAGCCTTGGCCTTTGGCCTTGGCTTGGCCCCTTTGCCTTGGCACTTGCCTCTTGGATTTGACCCTTGTAAACCTCATTTCACCCCTAAATGACTTATTAGCATTCGGGGAGTCATTTTATGACCTTTACCCTTACGTGTAGGCTCTAGTTCAACCTACCATTTTCTGGAGTGTTACATTATGTCCCCCTTGGGAACATTCGTCCTCGAATGACGATTTAGACACCTTACAGAATTAAAGACTCAAGACTAGCTGCCCATCATGCATGCAACATATAAACAATGCACAATTCAAAGGAGGAAACATCAACTCCATCTGAAGACATAATCAATGAAATCACAAGGAAGTAGGAACTACATCTACAACCCATTATGCACAAAACTCATCATTTCATATAAACATTGGAGGAACTACCTTCTCCAACTTAAAGCAAGCTCAATACAACACTAGGGAGCCAATATGTCATTTCATCACAAGCATGACTAAGCATGTTCATCAAATGATCTCATGAAGTCACATATACCATCATCATACTAAAATGCAAATCAACATGAGAAACATATAATTCATGAAAGCTCAATTTACACTAAACATGAATTTCATCAAGAACATGCATAACATAAGGAAATCATAAGGGACACTCATAGCACATATGACTTCCAAAATACCAAACTCAAGAAAACTACTTACCTCAAGTTTGAATAGGAGTAGAAGGAAAAAAATGAGGATAGCGGGACTTCATATCGGCCTCCGCCTTCCATGTAGCACCCTCAACCAAGTGATTCCTCCATAAAACCTTAACGGAAGCTACTTCTTTGTTTCTCAACCTCTTAACTTTCCCTTATAGAATCTCTACCGAAATCTCTTCATAGGAAAGGCTCTCATCAACTCCCAAACCCTCTAAAGGAATGATGGTCACTGGATCACCAATACACTTTTTAAGCATGAAAACATGAAATAGCGGGTGAACCGGGGCCAATTCATTTGGTAAGTCTAATTCATAGGCAAGTTTCCCAATACACTTCAAGATTTGATATGGGCCCACATACCGGGGACTAAGTTTGCCTTTTTTATCAAACCTCATCACACCTTTCATAAGTGACATTTTCATGTAGACCCAATCACCAATTTCGAATTCTAGATCCCTCCTTCTAATATTGGCATAAGACTTTTGCCGACTTTGGGCCTTCTTCAACCTCTCTCTAATGGTTCAGACTTTCTCAATGGCCTTATAAACTAGTTTGGGACCGATTAGATCAGTTTCACCCACTTCAAACCACCGAACCAGAGATCTATACCACCTACCATACAATGCTTCGAATGGAGCCATGGCAATACTTGAGTGGTAACTATTGTTGTAGGCAAACTCAATCAATGGTAGATGGTCGCCCCAATTACCTTTGAAATCTATAATGCATGCCCTCAACATATCCTCTAAGGTTTGAATGGTGCGATCCGCTTGACCATCCGTTTGAGGGTGAAATGTCGTGCTAACCTTGGCCTTAGTACCAAGCCCTTTTTGTAAAGCCTTCCAAATGTGTGAAGTAAATTGGGTACCCCGATCAAAAATAATAGATAAGGGAACCCCATGCAATTTCATTATCTCCTTGATGTACAACTTGGCATAGTCTTCCACCGAAAATGAAACCTTGACGGGAATAAAGTGGGCGGAATTTGTCATTCTATCAACGATGACCCAAATAGAATCATGTTGCCTTCTAGTATGAGGCAAACCCATGATAAAATCCATATTCACATCCTCCCACTTCCAAGTGGGGATATCTATATTTTGGGACAACCCTCCGGGCCTTTGATGCTCGGCCTTAACTTGTTGGCAATCCGGACACTTGGCTACAAAACCCGCTATATCCTTCTTCATACCATTCCACCAATAGACTTCCTGTAGGTCACGGTACATCTTGGTGGCTCCCGGATGTATAGAATACCACGAACCATGAGCTTCATCTAAAATTTGCTCTCTCAAGCCATTAACATCCATAACACATAATCTACCTTAGTACCTAAGCACCCCATCTCCACCTTGGGAGAAATCCTCAACGGACTTGTTGAATACCTATTCTATAAATTCCATCAATATGGGATCAATGCCTTGTTTAGACTTCACATCAACCACAAAGGAGAATTCAGAACCATGATGGACCATGACACTACCCTTGGAGGAATCTACTAGTTGGACACCTAACCGGGTCAACCTATGTACATCACGAACTAATTCTCTCTTCTCATCCTCTATATGAGCTACACTACCCATGGACAATCGACTTAGGGCATCCGCAACTACATTAGCTTTGCCAGGGTGGTAAAGCACACTCATGTCATAATCCTTTAAAAGTTCTAACCACCTTCTTTGTCAGAGATACAAGTCCTTTTGGGTAAACACATATTGAAGACTTTTGTGATCGGTGAATACATCTACGTGGACCCTATATAAGTAGTGCCTCCAAATTTTCAAGGCAATTACCACCGCCGCTAATTCGAGATCATGAGTTGGATAATTCTTTTCATGGACCTTGAGTTGCCTTGAAGCATAGGCAATCACTTTACCATGTTGCATAAGGACATATCCCAAACCCACTAGAGAAGCATCACAATATACCACCAACCTATCGGTACCCTCTGGTAAGGTCAACACCAAAGCGGAAGTAAGCTTATCTTTCAACTCTTGGAAGCTTTTCTCACAAGTTTTCGACCACACAAATTTAGCTTTCTTTTGAGTCAAGGCCGTCAATCGAGAAGCAATGGAGGAAAAACCCTCAACAAACCTCTTATAATAACCGGCCACACCCAAAACTCTTCTAATATCGGTAGGAGTTAGAGGTCTAGTCAAACTCTTGACCACATTCGTCTTCTTAGGATCTACCTCAAAACCCATGCTCAACACAAAATGACCAAGGAAGGCAACCGACCTTAGCCAAAACTCACATTTACTAAACTTAGCATGTAATTGGTGGTGTTTAACGACTTGCAATACAATCCTCAAATGATTTATATGATAACCCTCACTCCTTGAATAGATCAAAATATCTTCAATGAAAATGATCACAAACGAATCAACATATTTCCTAAATACCCTATTCATTAGGTGCATGAATGCCGCTGGGTTGTTGGTTAAACCACAAGATATAACTAGAAATTCATAGTGACCATATCTTGTTCGGAAGGCCATCTTGGGAATGTCAACCCCTCTCACCCTTAGTTGGTGATAGGCCGAACATAGGTCAATCTTCGAAAAGTAACTAGCTCCTTGGAGTTGGTCAAACAAATCATCAATTCTAGGAAGAGGATACTTATTCTTTATAGTGACCATGTTCAATTGGTGGTAGTCTAAACACATTCTAAGGGACCCATCCTTCTTTCTTACGAACAATACCAGAGCACCCCATGGAGAGATGCTTGGTTGAATAAGGCCCTTGTCTAGCAAATCCTTGAGTTGTTCCTTGAATTGTTTCAATTCGGCCAAAGCCATTCGATATGGAGGAATGGATATGGGTTGGGTATCCGGCAAAATATCAATGCCAAAGTCTATTTCCTAATTCGGAGGAATGCCGAGCAAGTCATCGGGAAACTCACTAACCACAGGGACCGACCCTAAAGAAAGAGTTTTAGACTCAACATCCATTACCCATACAATATGGTAAATGCACCCCTTAGAGATCATTTTCCTAGCTTTTAGACATGAAACGAATTGACCTCTAGGGATGGAATTTGCCCCCTTCCACTCTAAAATGGACTCATTTTTAAATTGGAACTTTACTACCCGAGTTCTACACTCAATTGAGGCATAGCAATCATGCAACCAATCCATACCCAAAATGACATCAAAGTATAACATTTCTAATTCTATCAAATCAACCAAAGTGACCTTATGAGACAAAGAAATAGGGAAACTCCTATAGAATCTTTTTTCCACAACCGAATCACCAACTGGGGTAGAAACCGAAAGAGTGCATGAATGTCGCTGGGGCATTGGTTAAACCAAAAGACATAACTAGGAATTCATAGTGACCATATCTTGTTCGAAAGTCCATCTTGGGAATGTGAACCCCTCTTACCCTTAGTTGGTGATAGCCCGAACATAGGTCAATCTTCGAAAAGTAACTAGCTCCTTGGAGTTGGTCAAACAAATCATCAATTCTAGGAAGAGGATACTTGTTCTTTATAGTGACCTTGTTCAATTGGTGGTAGTCTAAACACATTCTAAGGGACCCATCCTTCTTTCTTACGAACAATACCAGAGCACCCCATGGAGAGATGCTTGATTGAATAAGGCCCTTGTCTAGCAAATCCTTGAGTTGTTCCTTCAATTGCTTCAATTCGGCCAGAGCCATTCGATATGGAGGAATGGATATGGGTTGGGTATCCGGCAAAAGATCAATGCCAAAGTCTATTTCCTATTTGGGGGGAATGCCAGGCAAGTCATCGGGAAACTCACTAACCACAGGGACCGACCCTAAAGAAGGAGTCTCAGACTCAACATCCATTACCCTTACAATATGGTAAATGCACCCCTTGGAGATCATTTTCCTAGATTTTAGACATGAAACGAATTGACCTCTAAGGATGGAATTTGCCCCCTTCCACTCTAAAATGGACTCATTTGGAAATTGGAACTTTACTACCCGAGTTCTACACTCAATGGAGGCATAGCAATCTTGCAACCAATCCATACCCAAAATGACATCAAAGTATAACATTTCTAATTCTATCAAATAAACCAAAGTGACCTTATGAGTAAAAGAAATAGGGCAACTCCTATAGACTCTTTTTGCCACAACCGAGTCACCAACTGGGATAGAAATCGAAAGAGGTTCTTTTAACACATTGGGGAGTATTTCAAATTTCATAGCCACAAAAGGTGTAACAAAAGACAAAGTGTCACCGAGGTCTAATAATGCGTAAACATTAATGGAGAAGACTTGTAACATACCGGTCACAACATCTAAGGAACCCTCTTGGTCACTTCGGGATTAGAGAGCATAGAAGCGGTTCTTCTTGGGAGCATCGAGATTTGAACCACTAGGAGGGACTTTCTTTCCCTATTTTCCTTGAACCTTTAGCATTGGACAATCTCTCACCATATGACCACTCTTCCGATAATGAAAGCAACCATCTGTGCCAACAAGGCAATTCCCCTCATGTTTCTTGCCACACTTGGCACAAGTAGGCCTTTTCATAGAAGATCCAACACCATTACCTCCTTGAGGCTTAGGGTTAAACACCCTATCCTTGTTGAACCTAGGATAACTAGAGGAACCTTGGTTGGAAAGCCTTTTCTTGAACCTTGGTTTACCTTGACCCTCAAACTTACCTTTGGAAGAATTTCCATCATCGGTCCTTACCCTGTTCACTTCTCTATTCACTTGCTTGAGCTTTTGTTCCTCAATTTATTCAGCATGAACCATAAGACGTGCAATATTCATACTTGGGATAAGCAATACCGAATGACATTCATTGACTACCAAGTCGTATACCCCCATAACAAATTTGTTCATCTTGGCCCTAGAGTCCGCCACTAAGGTTGGAGCATACTTAGACAATTGGGTGAACTTAAGGCCATATTATTTCACACTCATACCTCCTTGGTGAAGGTTGATGAGTTCTTGCATCTTTTGTTCCCTTAATTCTAGTGGAAAACCCTATCAAGGAAGACCGATTTGAACAATTCCCAATCTACCGGGCCCTCTCTTACGGGTCTCTCATCCTTCCATTGCTTATACCAAATTTGAGCCACATCCTTCAATTGGTAGGCAGCTAGTTCTATCTTCTATTGTGCAAACACTCCCATAACATCAAGCACCTTAAACACTTCATCAATAAACCCTTGTGGGTCTTCCTCCACCTTGGAGCCATAGAACCTAGGGGGATTTATTCTTGTGTTTTCCCTTATCCTTGAAGCGGTTGTACCTGCATTGGGGTTTACATGAGTTCTAGCATCCCTATTGACTTGGGCCGTTACAGCTTCCGTCAATTCTAGAAAATCCATCCTTATTTCCACATTTGTCATTGCCCCCACATCATTAGGAGCTTGACGACCTTGAGGCTCTTGAGGACCTTGGGGAGGAACTCCCTCATTCACGATCTCCTCTTCCATCCTTCTTGCATTCACCCTTCCTGTATTCATATCCTATATACACAAGAGAAGGGTTAGGAAAAGGACTTCATACAGTTAAAACTCTAAGGCACGACTAAAGAGTAATGAAAGAAGTGAAAGTTCCTAAACATATTATAGCCTCTCATTCATAAGTGTGGTGCGCTTCACACTCATGAACAAGACTCTACTAGACGTGGTTCATGAGACACCATCCTAGAATTATTTTAAACCTTGTGCTCTAATTTCCAAGTTTGTCACGACCCGGGGTTACCCCTAGATGTAACATGGCGTACTTGACCCTGAAGGGATCTCATAAAAGCCCTTAGCATAATCATAAACATAGGAAATAGAAATGATGCAGAAAATTTTAAAACTTTTTACAATCAAAGTCATTTCATAAATTAAATGGAAGTCTAGACTTTATCTCATAAAACCATCTAATACAATCAAATACAATCTTAGGGTCACAACCCTTTATACAACATAGTCTCAAAATTAAAAAGTAAGATATGAACTAAAAATGAACAATCCGTCCTCGAACTTGAGGACTCACCAAGCTTGGGAATAGCCAATCCAAACTTTACTCAAATGAAGGAAATACAACTCAATCCCTGGAACCTACACTTATAAGAAAATGTAGAAATATGGGTTAACACAAAAGTACTAAGTATGGAAGCCATACATAAAACCTTTAAAACATGTGAAAAGGGACATTTAGTTGAAATCATGCATTTATCAAGTTCAAAAGCCATCATGCACATTTAGGAAGAAACATAAGTCAAACCATATCATAAGCAATCCCAAAGCTATACTAGTGGAAAGCAGAGGCAAGATCCCATAACCCTACCATATGCCAAGTACCACTTTTTGGTCACCAACATAATTACATAACATACCTTGACCTCATCATAGCGAATACACATATATAAGGAACCATTCATGTTCATACTTGTAGAAAGTAAGGTCAATCTTAACAATCATACATATCATGCACAAATAATTGATAAGTCTTCATAGCATAAGAGAAACCACCCCACAACCCCTTTATAAGTCTACTTCTTTAATGTACAAGTGAAGTCCCATACCCCCACTCACACCAGGTAAAACTCAATAAGAAATCATATGTATATTTCATATTCTTATTCTTGTCATATTGGGGAATTTAGCCTTAACCGACATAGACCATGTGAGCTACATGGAATCCGGTGTCATGACCCCACACCGAAAAGAGGTGTCCTAATTGCCTAAGGTAGAACTAATATGTATAGAATTTAGGTGGATACACTAGCTAAAGACCTATGTGGGCACATAGTTAGGGGATAATGAGATTAATACTAGAAACCCAGACTTTCTAACGTAAAAGGTTTCCATCTCATGAGATAACTTACATTGGGAAGCCGGACTTTCTAACGTAAAAGCTTTCATCTCATTTTCATATCCACTCGGTGCTAAGCATAATTCCCTTTAAATTCATATTAAGTCTTTACTTAAATTCATGTTCATCAAAGAATGGACTAGGCACTCAAGTCAACATGGTATCATAATAGCTCATAGATTCATTAGGTGACAGTGTCCTTTCAACCTTAGAATCATCAATACGTGAGTAAACCTTTCACATCATATCCATAGTGTGTTCATAAGAATAGCCTTTCATTCAACACAACAATACTAACATAGTCATAAACATATCATACATAGTCATGTGTAAGGGTAGGGAAGAACAATCTTACAACCATACCACAATTACGCAATAATCATAAGACCTTCACTTTCTAAGTGAATCATAAGCTTATACACAAATTCTCATAAAGATGTACAAACCCTCATACATTACCCTTCAAGGGTCATGAATCACAATCAACCCAAACATATACAGTTACTATATAATATATGAGGAATTTCATGATTCAATTGCTCAATTAACATAAACATATTCAATTGACATAGTTATAATATCAACCAACTCACATCATCAATTCATCATTTTTATCAATATGAGGGAATCATGGGCCTATGGGGAATTTTTATTATTAAACAACAATACTCCATTAATCCAACCATAATTCATCCTAACAAACCATAATCAACATTAAATAAACAATTGAAAATGTTTTGGAAGGAGACCCAGGTCATAGATTGAAAACCCTAGATTTGGGGAAATTGAAATCTTGAAAACCAACTTTTGAGGGGACTTTATGGGTGGATACTACCCATAGATGAAAATCATACATACCTAGATTATAAATCCCCAAGAAATTTGAGGAAGAACCTTTGAAATCCGCAAACCCTAACTCTAATGGCTCCTTTTTTCTTCCTTGAGTTTAGAGAGAGAAATATTGAGAGAAGAGGAAGTTTTTGATTTGATTTGGGTGTTTGTGAAAATGACTTAGTCTTGTGAATTTTGACTTAAAAACAACTTATATAGTACCCCTAAAAATACCAAAAACAACCCCACTTTAATTGGACTAAAAATAAAATGAACCAACTAACCTTCATTTAAGTCACCTTGTCAGGATCCACGGGCCACCTTCACGAGCCGTGGTGTGGACAACGACCCGGGGTCCTGCCCGTGAATGTGAGGTAGTGTTCTTAATTTTTTAGCACAAGGCTCCTTTGCCTAAGGCATTTTCATGCGCCCTCTCCACGAGTCTTGTTGTGGACCATGATCCGTGGTCACACTCGTAAAGGGTGAGGTAGTAGCTAGGTTACTTCGTACTCCGAAGGCACCATGCCCAAATCTCCTTCACAAAAGGCTCCACGATCCGTGGTCCCTTCCTTGAAGTTGAGGCAATGGCTATGCCAAAAGGTGACAATTTTCCATGGCCAAGTAAGCTTCACAAGCCCCCTTCATGAGAAGTGGTAAGGACCACGGTCCGTGGTCCCTCTCGTGAAGGGTGAGGCGGTGTGCCTAGGCTAGGGGAAGCCTTGTCCTTTGGCCTTGGCTTGACGCCTTTTCCTTGGCACTTGCCTCTTGGCTTTGATCCTTGTAAACCTCATTTCACCCCTAAATGACTTATTAACATTTGGGGAGTCATTTTATGACTTTTACCCTTACGTTTAGGCTTTAGTTCAACCTACCATTTTCCGGAGTGTTACATCGGGGCGGCATGTCTCTTCCTGACACCTTGGGTCTAGCCATTCTTGCAAAACAACATAGAAAAACATTAGACAAAATTCAAAAAAAATGCAGAAAATTTAGTTGCAGAAAGACTCGCCGAACCGTTCGGCGAATCGCCAAGTGACCTTGGCGAGCCAGATCGGGCTCGCCAAAAGTACCAGCGCAAAAATTCTCAAAACTCAAGACACGTTGATGATGTTCAGGGCCATTCGGTGAGTCACCGACACCAATCGGCGAGCTAGAAGTAGCTTGCAGAAAGATGCAATGTATTTTAAGGGCTAGGGGCACAGAAAGGGCGATCAAGAAGAATATTTTGTGAGTCGCCGAGTGAACTCGGTGAGCCAAAAGTTACAAAACAAACTCAACCAAAATTGGAAATTAAGGGCGATCTGTGAGGGACTTTGGCGAACCGTCGAACCAATCAGCGAGCTCGAGTTAGCTCACCAAATGGTCCAACGTGCCAGTTTTCAACCCCAGGCTTCGAAATCAAGCCCGCAGCCCACGAAAGTAAAATTAAACACAAATACCATTCAATTAATACTAAACCCATACTACCCATACCCTCGGGGTACTCAGAGTTCCCCTTGATTTGGCCGAGATTGGCCATTTGATAATTTTTTCCCTTAAGAATGACGTCAAACACTCCATCATTAGGAAAATTACGTTATTTAGCACAATTTGGGGTTACTTAGACTTCACCCCACTAGACCCAACACAAACATACTACAACCCAACAATTTAGACTCGATTTTACAAGCAAGAACACGAGAATTGATCAATTTAAAGAGATTTTACAAGCAAGAACATGAGAATTGATCAATTTAAAGCACTTAGGCACCCATTTTAATCCATTACAATCAAACAAACAGTTAAACACGATTATAACAATTACCCAACACAAAACAACAAAAAATTAACCTATTGTATTTTATTTCAACAACAAATTTCAGGTACAGGGTTCGGAAAACCAACTTTTATGCAAAATTTTAATTTTGAATAGCTAGGTGGCAAAGTTCCACAATTCTATGCAACAATTTCGCACAAAAATGCGGGTAACAACAAGGAAATAAGCAAAATCTAAAGTGGGAAGTGAGAGTACGAAATTGAAAATGGGAGAAGTTGAAGGATTTTAAAATTTTAAACCGTTTGGCCTTTAATAGCTTTCAGTTCGCACTCCCTTCGGCGGAGTTAGCTTGCTCACCGAGTGGTATTTTACGTAACAGAGTTTTACAGGACTCCCAACTATTTAAAGGTTCAAATGACAGACAAAGTCGGGCTCGCCGACCTGTTTTGGCAAGTCACCGATTGAGCATATAGCCCACCGAGTTTTATCGAGTTCCCCTTCAAGCTTGGTGCCTCCAACAACGGTCCAAATCAGGGCTCGTCGACCTGTTTGGCGTGTTGCCGACTGGACTTTGGCTCGCCAAACAACTTATTTTCCAACACTATTAACTTTTCAAACTGCACAATCAACACCCATTATTCAAAATCAAAAACTAAAGCATTAAGAACTTGGGTTGCCTCCCAAGAAGCGCCTTAGTTAACGTTGTGGCACGACGAAAGTACCCATTTATAGATCATTCTTCGGTTTTGCCAAGGTATCACTTGCCAGGCCCCCTTTTGGAACTTGGGTTCAAATGAGAAGAAATTTGACCTATTTGGGTCTCCAACTGCTTGATTGACACAGAGTGGGAGGTGACCGTCTGATTAAGTGTAGAGACATCCTCCTTCATCTCTCTCAGCACTTTGTCCAACCCTTAAACTTTGTTGAGAAAACGTGAGATCATATCTTCCGTACAATTTTTTTAGATTTCTTGGGATTTTGATGCTCCTGGGGTGGGACATACCTGCCCTTTTCACCCTCTCTTTCCTTCAAAGTGGTGTTACTGTAACACCCCATATTTTAGTTAGTTGATCTAGTGAGTTCTAGAGTCTTTGGAAAGAGTTTTGGTGTGTTGTATGAGAGTTAAGATCAAATAAATGACTCCCATACTTAGAATGACATGTTTAGGGGTTAAACGTCTGGGTACGACTCCCCAAGGAGCACCCAAGGGGTCCTTGTGGAGGACCCCAAAAGAGTCTCCAAAACTGTCCCCAAAACTGTCAAAAAAAGTGTGACCTACGGTTGCAATGGATGCCCCTTAGATCAAACTATGCCCCGTAGGTCATGGGCGTAGGTCAGGCATGAAACACCCTGAAATATTTGAGCCCCAGGTACAATTGACGGACGCAAACCACGGCCCTTAGACCCATCCACGGTCCGTGGATGGGGATCCGTAGATGCTGCCAGTTTTGGCAAGTTTAGTTTTAAGTTAGGCTTTGAGGGTTAGTTTAGTAATTGGTTTAGGGGTTAGGGTGGAAGTTTAGTTAATTAATTACCCTCCTATAAATATTTAATAGACCCACCTAAAACTAAATCATTATCTTATTCATGTTAAGACCCCAAATTACTCTCAAGAAGTTCTCTCTCTAGAAGCAAGGAAGAACAACAAGTTGGGGCAGCAACTAGGTAGAGTTTTCTCCATGGATTCAAGATTGATTTAGTGCTTTGATTGAAGGTATGTGAAGCTTATTCATCTATGGGTTCTTCCACCCATAGAGTCCCCCTAGTTTTCCCCCAATTTTGAAGAAAACCCCAATCTAGGCTAGGGTTCCTTCCAAAGTGTGGGTAGTGCTTGAATATGATTCCAAATGGTTGGATAGCATTCAATTATGTTTGATTTCACCTTTTTAGTGATATTATGATCATTTCATGTGATTTATATGGTGAACCCTAATCTAAATTAATGAATGTGATGTTTGTGGGTTTATGCCATTAGAGGTGAAATTGAAGTTTCATGATTAATCTTCCTAAATCAATGTTATGTGTATTGATTGATCAAAGATAGGATAATATAATCATGAATTGAGCTTGAATCTATTGGGTATGATTGATCTTGACTTGTAAAGTTAGCATTGAACTTTTATGATCAATTATAGTTAGAATCACCTACTAATGATGAATATAATTAAGAATACCTTAAAACTAGGTATGAATGGTGATGATAAGAAGTAAAGCTTGAATGTAAGGCTTGTAGTAATGAATCTTGATCACTAGGGTTTGAAGGTAAATCCAATATGATGATCTATGAAGGATAAGGCTTTCAGAGTAAAATCTACCTATGAATCCAAGGCTAATGAATAGTATTAAGTTGAGAGACCTTTACCTACTTAATTCACCATATGAATCATAGATGGTAGGAAGTGATAGAATCACTTAGGTCATGATGCTATCCTTGTCTACAGGTAGAATTCTAGACATGATACTAAGTATGTAGATGAACTTAACATGAAAGACTTCTCACATAGAATAATTATAGGTTGAAAGGTTTGCTCACCTAATATGAATCTAAGTCTTAGGACTATTAAATGTGATGAGGCATGTGGTGATTCCCCTAAATGACCTTTACAGGATAGGAATGTGTGGTGAGTTCCCTTATTCCTAATTAGTTAGTTATGGAGAGTGTGAGGTGATTACCTTTCATATATGTATGACTCCCAAGGCAAGAGGTGATTACCCATTAGCCTTTATGTTGATCATGGAGGCGATTACCTATGATCTATATGTGTTGATGTGGAGGCAAATACCTATATTACACATTAATATTGATATGGAGGCGAATACCCATATCACCTTCATATTGATATGGAGGCGAATACCCATATCACCTTAAAATGGACATGGAGGTGAATGCCTATGATTCATTAACTTGCATGACTTGTGGAGACTCCCTTTGTCTTTATGATTTGTTAGTATGTGTGACAAGAGGTGATTACCCTTGTTTGTTTGATTCCATGACATATGTGGCTTGAGGTGATTCCATTGTCTTTCATATTGAACTTAACATTTGTGCCTTGAGGTGATTCCCCCTTGCATTTATGAGCATAAGCATGATTAGTTTGGCTAGTAGTTCTAGATAACTCTCCAATACGTACATGACTAAGAGGTGAATACCCTTGTACTTAACATGTTAAGAGATGATGAACATGAATGATGAACCTAAGGGTCTAGCTTAACATGGGTAGGATTATGGGGTCTTGTTCATGAATGGCACAAGCTTGTCTTAAGGTGACTCATGAGATGTTGGCTCTTATATGATGCATGCTTAGATAGGATTGTGCTATAGTTGCCTTCCTTGACTAAGGTGGTAGTTCCTTTGTCTTTATGAAGTAAGCTATCAAGTAAGACCATATGAGGGTGAGTATGACTAAGATGACTTCAAGGCTATGCTTAATGTGAAGGGTAGTATGGGATGCCTTTCATGCATTGCACAAGTGTGTCTTGAGGTTACTTAGACGTATGGTGCCCATATGGTAGAAAGACTTATGACTTAACCAATTACTTAGACTATTGATACGCTCAAATTACACCTCCTTACAGAAGCATAAGCGATCGTTATCACGTACAGAACCCAACTTGTAGGTTGGGGTCGATCCCACGAGGAAAATGGTTTAGACTTTACTTTAACTCACAATTATATTCGATTAGTCAA
>JAJOOS010008590.1:0-15236 GCA_029582725.1 Solanum chiquidenum
TACCAATAATAAATCAATTTCATATAAACATTCATCAATTTCGTATAAACATTCATAATTTCATATAATCACACAATGCATACCATTTGTATACCAATGTTATATCACAATTCGTACAATATCCAACAATCAAACATTAAAGTCGGATGCATACACTTATTAATCAGATTTCATACACATTTCATCCAAAAACAAGTTTAGAATAGAAAGTAAGCATAATGTGATATTTTTAGAAAAAAACACTAGTTTGACAATTCATACAATTTTCTTACCAATTTAATAATTCATACCATATACACGGTTAATAGACAATCACACTAATGTTAAAACACAATTCATACCATTTGTATACCAATGTTATATCACAATTCATACAATATCCAAAATCAAAACATTAAGGTCATAGTCATACAAATATTAATCAGATTTCATACACATTTCATCCAATATATGTACAGTTTGGAAACACACTGATATTTTTTCTTTTTGATTTCACTAACAAAATCAGAATCGTAATCAGAAGGGGTTTCAACAATTTTCTCCTTCCTCTTCTTCCCCTTTTGATTTGTCTGGGTCGCCCTTTTCTTTGCTTCATTTTTTTCTCTTTTCGATCCTTCAACTGAGATGAACCACCCTTCGCCTGATTTTCAACAATTTTAGGCAGAGGGGGTGGGTTGAGTTAATATATTGAAAGTTGGATCATGAACTTCATCAGTAGAAATTCCTTCAACCAATCTGGGACTCTTTCGAGGTGTTTCAATGGGTTTCTTAGACATGATTTTGTTGAAAATCTTAATTGGACGGACGATTGTGAAAATAGTGTAGTTGGCTGGTGAGAAAAATGGGAGAGACAAGGTGAAAGTGGGGTAGTGGGGGTGATGGCGTGTAGATTTGAATAGGCGTGGGTGGAGGGTGGTGGGATTGAGGTATGGGAGGTTTGGAGTGTAACAGTAAACAAGGAAGTCTAATCTATGTAAATCCCTTATTATGTGTAACTGATGATTTCAGTTTTAAAAAAGGAACTGAAATCAAATTAATTAAATATTATTAATTAATAAATATAAAAATATAAACAGATTAATCATTTATTAAATAAATTGAAATTGATTTTAAAATTAAATTAAATTTAATTGATATGTCATAACCCGTAAATAAACTGTTATAAGTAAGAATTGTTTAAAAGTATGTTTAAAACCCGTAAAACTTACTCTTAAATGTGTATATGGTGTGAATTTTCCATAATTATATTGTAGTATAGTTCATTGTCATATTTTTTTTTTCTAGATTGTCCAATTGTATTGATATATTAACACAATTGTATTGAGCAATCTTAGGGATACAATTATGCTTGTCATGGAGTTCGCGTATTTGAAATTGAAACAAACAAGATTCTTTCACAATTACAATAAATCAATTTAACTAAAGAAATTTATGTGAAACACCTTTATGCTTGCAAGTACAATAGCGACAATGAAAAATTGTGTACGATATAATGGACCAATCAGATTGATCCTTCGCTATTATTGAATTATCGATTAATCCGTAAAGAAAAAATCTAAATCTTTACGAAACCTATAAATCAATAAAAAAATTTAAAATCTTTGTCAAATCATTGAACCAATTAATAGTATTATTTTTATTTGAATTATCAAATTCGATTTGAATTTGAACAACCCTAATCTAGAACGAAAATGGAAAACAAAGGTGCTCATTTACGTAAAGTGTGATTTAGGGGTGTTTTTGTTTTGTTCTTAGAAAGGGTATAAATTTATACCATACAAGTTTTGGTCGGAATTTTAGGAAAATTTACTTTCACAATAAAAA
Organism: Solanum chiquidenum; assembly: GCA_029582725.1. Lineage (NCBI taxonomy): Eukaryota > Viridiplantae > Streptophyta > Magnoliopsida > Solanales > Solanaceae > Solanum > Solanum chiquidenum. The sequence goes on from JAJOOS010008590.1 coordinate 1,825, forward strand.
TTAGCATAAATTAACATATGGTTTTGCTCTTTTTAAAGAAAAGTTATTAATAATTAATAAATAAATTACACGAAAAGAATAATCTTGAATTAAACACATCTCGATACCAACTTAAAACTTTGAAATATAGAGAAATCTTGAAATAAGTATATTGGAGTATTTTATTAAATAGAGATCTTTTTATCCAAAAAGATCTATTTTTTTCCAAATGAAATTTATATCCATACACAATTTCAATCAAATATTGTTCAAACACAAATTAACTGATTTGCCCATATGTAATTATATTCATATTAGAAATAATATTTGCAAAGTTTTTAAGTACTCTTTTTCAAATTTTAACTTCAAATAGTCTAATTTTATATTTAGTAATGATTTAATGAAATAATTTATCGTCCCATATATATCTATATTTTATTTTAGATCGTATCAAGTCGAAACTACATTATATAAAGTGAGACGGAACGCACAAAATAGAGTCATTAATTGGCTTAGGGCATAGCCTAAACTCAAATATCTAATTGAAGAAGGGGCAAGTGGAAAGACCCAAACCCGATCTAGAAGGAACAAATCGGCCCCGAAAGTGTTGCAGCGTTTATGCGAGTGAACGTGCAGACAGGTAGTATTGTTTATGGGACTCACGCTTTTACACTGAGTCACTCGACGTGCTTAATACAAACGCTCTTTCGCCATTGAAACCCAAATCCAGAAAACGGAACACCGATCAAAATGTGGAGGCGTTCGACTTCACTCCCTCTATTCTTTTCGCATCTTCAACAGGTAATTTTACTTCACAAATTGATCAAATCTCTTTGGTTTTGGTGCTGCAAATCTCTCAATATTGTTCTCAATTACTCTAGGTGAGAAGAGCTGATGAGCTGAAGATTTGTCAAGCATTTTGTACTGAAATTGTCAAACCGCCGGTTATTCATTTTCTCTCTCTCTCAATATCTTCTATTTTTTTTTATCATCACTGAAATGTTTTTTTTTCTACAAAATATTATTGACTACTGTTTTTCTCCCTTTGAATGCGTGTAGGTAGAAGGTGAAAGTAATTCCAGAAGAAATATCCCTTTTGTCACTTTTGTATTGGGTAATTAATTTCACATTTTAGTCTATTAATAACTGTGCACTATTCGGACACTAAAAGCTAATCTCCTTTATCTCTTTGAAAATTTGATTAATTTATCTCTCATGTGATCTCAGATAAATCCTGATTGTAGCTCATCTGAGATAGATATCACTCCAACCTCTTAAGTAGACTGTGCTACTCTTTTGTTGAAGTATTTTATTTTTCTGCTGTTTTTACGGGGGGGTTTTGGTCCGGGGCAGGGTGAGAGGGTATGGAACAATACAAGTTTTTTTTTGAGAATTTTGACACCGGTTTTCATTTTTGATAATCGTGGTGTTCAGGCCACTTTTGTGCACCTCTACTAATTCCATGGAATTCCTGCCACCTCCTAGGTCAGATGAGAAGAAATCATCTAGTGGTTTGTCTTTGCAGGATTTGAATTTGAGACCTCTTGATTCTCAACTAATTCTTAGTTAATTATGTATACCATTAAGCAAAAGATAATGAGGTACAAAAGATTTCCTTATGGCGAGGTGGACTTTTTCGTGATACTGATTAGGTCACTCTTGTTGGAATGAAGAGAATATGTGTAGAAGTAACATGTCATATTGCTTATTATGTCTGTTGTTGAGCTACCTATGCTCATATTACTTTTTTTGGTTTAAACCAGTTTTTAATCCATAATGTTGCGACATTTTGTCATCTTGCACATGCTTGTGTGATCAGAAATTTGTCAAGTTTGCTAAAGAGTCTGCCTTCATCTCATTCTTTGCTAGTTTGTAGTGGAAAGTGAATAAACATAGGTTCATTTGCAGACAACCTATAATATCAGTCTGTTTAATAACTATGAGGGGATTAGTTGATTCTTTCCTTCTTAATGACAGTTTTCAGCTAAAAACACATGATTATACATGAGAATAGACAAAATGGCTGTTGCATGTACTATTTTACTAGATTATTTGGGTAAAATATAGAATTACTGAGCAGTTTTTTCTGTCCTTTTAGGAGGTCCTGGTAGTGGTAAAGGCACTCAATGCCTGAAGATTGCTGAAACTTTTGGGTTCGATCACATAGGTGCAGGAGATCTATTGAGGAAAGAGATGCATTCTGACTCTGAGAATGGGTATGAACTCCATGTTTCTCATTGTGGATTTTTAGTTCATTTCCCGAAAAAATTTGTAATATCGTTCAGTCTAAATTCAGTGCCATGATTCAAAAGTTAATGAAGGAAGGAAGTATTGCTCCATCAGAGGTGACTGTCAAGCTGATTAAAAAGGCAATTGAATCAGCTGAAAATCGTAAGTTTCTAATAGATGGTTTCCCAAGAAGTGAAGAGAATAGAGTGGCGTATGAGAGGATTGTAAGTTTCTTTAATTAGATGCTTCTCTTTTCTTAATGTAATGAGCATTATCTATTAAGTTATTCTCTAGGAATGTTTAGTTGTTTAAAAGGAACTTTTGCTAGTTTACCCACTGCACTGTGAATGCAGTGATCCTGTGGTTGATTGTTAAGATTTTGAAGTTCAGATGTGAATGCAGATTGGTGCTGAACCGAACTTTGTGCTTTTCTTTGATTGCCCTGAAGAAGTAATGGTCAAACGAGTATTGAACCGGAATGAGGTGATGTTAATACTTATTAAACGAAAAAGTGAATGCATATGCTTTTATGTTAAAGTTTCGTTCTAAAGAGGAAAAAGATAACATAACATTTTGTTTTCAGGGGCGAGTTGATGATAATGAACATACAGTCAAGGAGCGCCTAAAAGTATATAAAGCTATAACTCTTCCAGTAGCCAATCACTATGCCAAGAAAGGAAAGCTTTACAAGGTACTCTCTCCAAGGGTGACAAGTAGTTCAAAAATGTCCAATCTCTGGTCAACGGGCCTTTTTTATTCTCCCCTCGTTTCCCTTTCATGTTAAAAAAAGGTGGTATGAATTTGTCAGTGGTTTTTGTTGACTTATCCTGCTCAGCTGGAACCAAGCTCCTTATTGGTGTAGCAGTTTTTATTCATCAATAAATTCTTGCAGGTCGATGGTACTGGAACTCAGGAAGAGATATTTGAACGAGTCCGTCCAATTTTCGCTTCATTGAGGTACATTTTGCGTTCTCCTGCTGCTATGTTGCCAAGTATATATTTGCATCAAGATCATGATTTTTCTGAATTGATCTATTCCTTCTTGCAACTGTGTTTTCTACCTAATTAGGGTATTGCTCTAGCTTGATATCTTCTCTCTTCCACCCTTTGCCTTTGCTGAAAAGTATCACTATATCCAATTTGTTGTAGACATGTTTATGGCTCCATTTTTTCACTTTAGCAGGTTGTCGACATAAACTGATTCCTACAGAAGCAAGTGATAGTAATTGAAGAAGTTGAATTTGCTGTAGAAAAGCACACTAGAATGTAGATTAATTCGTGGAAGAAAAAGTGAAAAGGCAAATTGCTAGTCCAAGTTTTGCTATTTGTTCCTGCTTTTCTGGTGAAAAATCTAAGAGTCAAACTGCTAATCGTGAAGATAAAATCCGCCTCCTCTGTTGCCAATCTTTAGGCAAACCAAACCTACCCACTAATATAGATGATACCTCTCATCCAGCAAGTTTACAGTCTGTCTTTTTCTTTTCCTTTTTGTTGTAATTGTTAACACATTACCTTTACTTCTTTCATGCTATAACCAGTATTGCATACACACACGCGACATGCATGACAATAACAGTGTTCAAATACATTATTTCTGCAGTCAAGAGTCCTGCAAATTGTGATAATTTCATGGAAGATGTTGTAAAATAAAATTACAGGCAATTTTAATGATCGCTGTCCAATCCAGCGACCCATATGTAATGCATTTGAATAAATGGGGGGTTCCCCGCAACTTACTTTTTGAAGAATGAACATTTAAGGTAGTCTATGTATGGTATTATGCTGTTATTGGATTTCTAATATTTAAGCACGCTTCACGAGGTAGTGGTAAGGTCTGCATACCATCCCCATATGTCACTTGTGGTAGTTCACTGGTATGTTGTTGTTGTAAGCACATTGGACAGTAAATAACTGTGATCTGATTATGAGAGAAAGTCAGAAAGGGCCAATTATATCTGCAGTTCCTTATACGCCATTAGATTATTTAACTGACTTATGATTTGTTCCATCTCATTTCTAAGTGAGTATGTGGATTACCTTAATATCATTATGGAAATGTAACCATTCACCACCAATTAAATTTGTATAGTATTTCAAGATTTATGAAGTTTTAGCAGCTATGGGATCAGATAACAAATCTTTATGCATTCTATATTATATTATCAGTCCGATATAAAAGCTTATAAGTTAAAATACATACAGAAGGATATGTAACAGAGTGTATACTTGGAACAATTTTTAGTAAGCTAGGGCCCAAAAGCTCCCCCAATATCGTCAACTGGACCAAGCAAGATCCACAACAACACCATTGTTGTAGCCCTTATCATCCATAGCTTCGTTTTAGACAGCAGGAAAAGTATACAACTCTTCAGTTTCTCCACACAACTATCCCCATTCCTCACCTCCTTTCCCTCTCTTCTATTGCTCGCGCTATTCTTCACGTCCCTCCAATACACTCTAATTGCAATTTATATTTCTCTCTATCTCAACACCAATTATCAGATTATACAAAAGAAAAAAGCCTATTGTCTTTCAGATAGTTTAGGATCCAGAAACTCCCCAGCCCAGCAAGTTTACTCAACTGTATAACACACTGTCCGACATAAAATAGTCCAACATTTATTCAGACTCATACCAACAAAATCTGAATCAAACTTGGAATAACCACGAACCAACTAACTATTCGATTCACTTTTGCCATAACCGAAAAACAAAAAAATTGAATTCCCACCCCTACTAAAAAGGTAGCAAAGCATTGATTTAACATCCTAATCTGCAATATGTATAATCATATTATATTTCAATAAATTTCTGTTTATGCTGAAATGTAGTATATATCACGGAGGTTATGGATCTCTAATCCCTTAACAAAGAAACGGAGCTTGGAATTGATAATAGTTTGGAAGAAGTAAGTTGCATATATGACGTAAAACACTTTTTGAGCTATTTCATAGCATGTAGCAGTGGTAGGATTTCTACAATTTTGGATCGTTAGTAATACTCATTAGTTTACCCCCATCTATTTGAATGATCGGTCTCAACTCAGGAACTCCTACTAATCTCGTCTAGCAGCAACATGTACCACAGCCCGCCTCTCCATGATCAGTCGAAGAAATATCATCAAAGTGCAAAGGCCAAAAGCTAGACAAGTTTGCCGGCCAGTCCCAAACTCTTTGGCAAGAAAAATAGTCATGTCACAGAGTCCATGGAGTATCCCAAAATCAGTAGCCAGCGGCCTAACCATCATGAGTACACAGAAATAACTCGCAGTAGACATTAAGACGAACAAAGGTACATCAACATGAGGGTTGTTTTTCTGCAGGATGGAGAGTGGGTGTGCGAAGATAAAGAAGGCCACCATTCCTGGAATATCAAGATCATCAGCATCAGTGGGAGGGCCAATGTTCAGTACCGGAAGAAAACCATGGACTACAAACAGTCCGCCCAGTAGTATTGCGATAACTGTGCAAACAAGCCACGCTGTATGGCCAAGAGCAGCTATACCCACAGTCAAGAAAAGCACCGCGAATGCAGCCCAAATCTTCTTCTCAAGATCCATTTTCTTTTCTGAAATCCATTCGAATTTGGAAACAAGAAAGACAATCAGAACAAGAACTCATATGATGAAAACATGGATTATGATATTAAAATTTAGCTAATTACTACAACAACAATAACAGACCAGTTGAGTCAGACCTTACCCCTACCTTTGTGGGGTAGAGAGGTGGTTAAAGATACACCCTCGACACAAGAAACTCGTTTTTCAGAACAAGTTTGAAAAACTGCAAAGCTGTGATGAAAATATTGAAGAAATGAAGTACTACCTACAAAATAGTGAAGATAACCAAAGTAAAAGTGGAGCTAATTACTACTACTTCTAGTTTATACTAGAAAAAAAAAAAAACTACAGAAAGCTAAAATTTCAAACCATGGGAAGACTATACTCTATCTAGCAGAAGATCCTTTATACCATGGGCATTAATTCAATACTCTTTTCATTCCAGTTCATGTTACATTATTTCCTTTCTAGCCACCAAAATGCCTCTTTAATAAGGTGATGGCAACACAAATATTAGATATAAAGTAGCTTGTTCAATGAATCCACCTCTATCCTTGAATTCAAGCAAACCACGGTGTTATTAACACATGAATAAGCATGGTTAAACACAAAACTGCCCTGAATACACCAAACCGAACACCGGATAAAAAATAGTCCGAATCATAATATTACTAATCCCAATATGGCTAATGCATGCTATTCTATATACTATTCTTATACTTATACAGTATACCAAAAGAGCCGTGCCCGAAACACATTACAAAAAATATAATCTGATTATTGTAAGCCTTCCTAAATTCAATGTGACTTAACAGAGACTCATGTAAAAGGATGGAGACACATCAATTTACAACAACAGTATAAGCACCACAATAATGGCCAAAAAGTACATCGGGGAAGAGAAACCAAACATTTGGGTTTGGCTACAGCAGAATGGGGTTTGGCTACAGCAGAATGGGGTTTAAGGGTTTTAGAATTTGGGGGTTTTCTTTTCTGAACGTATATTTCTTTTTCTACATCAAAACAAACTAAGAAGTAAGAACTACAAAAATCAAAACTAATACTCTATAGAATTATAGATACATACTACTTCTAAACTAACAAAATGAAATCCAACTAAGTGAATTCCGTAAAGAAGGAAAAGCAAAAATCAATGAAGGTGAACAAGAAAAGCATTAACATATCCCTTTCCCAAGAAAATGAGCATGAAGTTGAGTAAAGTTTAAAGCAAAAAATATACATAAAAGGCAGAGAAAATGGACCTTAAGGAGCTTTTCTTCTTCTTCTCTGTCAGCAATTTTCAGGGGAAAATGTTTTAGTGAGCAGAGAAAATAGGGGTTTTACAGAGGTTTTATAGTACGTAAAACGGCCTAAGAGAATCAGCTCTCGTCGTCTTTTTTTTTTTTTCTGGCAAAAAACTTAAGTATACAACTTAATAATTTTAATTACACGAATATAGCAATACTTTTTTTTCCCAATTGAATAGCAATTTTTTTTTTCAAAATTGGAATTCTTATTGAAAAAAAAAAAAAAAAACGTTTTCAGCCACAATTATATCCCTTAAATTTCTCCAATTATTTTACTTTCCCTAATTTACTCCAATTTATTATATATCATATCGCATAAAGAAAGGTTTCCTACAAAAATAAAACTTTTCTTCCAAACTAAGATCGACGATCAAATATGCAGACCAATAATTTTTCAATTTTAATTCATCACAGCGGGTGTTGGGACTCATCAAGTAATTTTTTGGTAGTAATTCCTTTGGTTTTGTCGAATTTGGTGGAATATACATTTATAAGATTTTGGTTAATGTTCTTGTGCAACTGTAAAAGGTTTAATTATTAAATAGATGTTAAGATTTAGCAATTGTTTGTGGAATATTATTAGAATTTTCACATAATCTGTGTTTTAATTTTTTTTGATATTTATTCGTTGTTTTGCATTAACGTTTTTGGTGTAATACAACAACATCATATGATTTTGGTTGTAATATGATAAGTCGAATAAGTTTTTTATAATTTTTTTTAGGTTAATTGGTATGTTGTATGCCGAATGTTAACATATTTTATCAATAGTTTCTTTTGGTATGTGATATGGTGTACACATACCAACTTAAAGTTAAATTTCAGGAACATATTTTTGTGTATTTAGTTGTATTATTTGGTATATAAAATATAACTTCCAAAAAAAAATTTGATTAATTTTTTGGTGTATTTTATTTATCCGAATTGGTGTAGATAATAATTTGAAAATTAGTCATATGTGATCAGGTACTTAATCTGGTATATTTGTTTCTATAAATTGATGGTAAATTAATACTCTGATCAATGTGTTGGTGTATTTTTGGGTTAAATGTCAGATTACTTTTTGATACGTCGATTGGTGTAATACATTGTATGATTTAACTGATTGTGTGAATTACCACAAATTGATTTAGGTATGTGATGTGGTAAATGACACCAAAATAATACTCTGATGTATGAGTTGATGTATTTATTGGTCTAATATATAATACCATAATTTCAAAATAGGTTGTTGTTATTCAACAATTCAAAGTTTTTTTTTTGTTTCTGGGGTATTTTTTCTTTGGTTTGTTTTGTATGGTTTGTAAGTTAGGAGTAGAAACCAGTTTTATTGATTATGGTTTTTGATAAGTTAATTGGTAAAAAATATCGTTAAGTTATTTGGTGAAAATGATAGTTTTTAATTTGTGAACATAATGGTCTGCCAGTTTGGTGTAGTTCAAATATTATTGGTGTCATTAGAGTGGTGTTTTTTGGTACATAATGATGGTTTGCAAATTAATTCTATGTTGGTTGAAAATTTTAGATTGATAAGGTATTTGGTGTAATGTATCGTTTTTATTTGGTGTAATTCTGATTTTTTTGGTGTCATTCATAGTGGTGTTTTTTTAGTACATAATGATGGTGTACATATGTAGTTGCAGCTAGATATAGAAACAAACATCGCGAAGATTATTGTTCCTCCTATTATAGTAATAAGAATTTTCAAGATACTTATGCAATTCGAATAGAACCATTGCCTTGCGAAAGCACTTGGAATATTCCATCGTATATTTTGGAAAAGGTAATGCTACCACCAATTGCAAGAAAACAACCAGGCAGACCACCAAGTAACGATCGAAAGAAGGGATTCAACGAAGGAAAATACAAGAGGAGTAAAGTCACTTATAATAAATGTGGTACATTAGGGCATAACAAAAAGACTTGCCTCAAATTTGCTTATCAGAATTAACATTGTTGTATTATTTTCAATTATTATTGTTGATGTTTTCTTCCAAGAGTTCAGAATTTTTTAAAACTGATAAATGCACTTCTATCCAATTTTGGTTACTCTTGAATTGACATTTCTTTGGTATTCTCTTGTTTGGCATACATGTTTGGTATTCTCGTATTTGTCATACAATGTTGCATTCTGAGTGACTTAGATAATTGACAACATGTTAAAAAAAATATGCTATAACTTATGAGTGAATATTAGTGTAACATACAAATAAATCTAGCACAATTGGTGTACTTATGATGAAAAAAGAACATTGAATACAATTAAAGCTAGTTAAAGTGAGTGTTTGATTTATAATAGAGACATCATTAACGTAATAATTTGATATGATATTCGAATAATGCTAAAAAATATTTAAAATACTGGTTGATTGTACTATATAATACCAGAACGTACACAATTGGTGTAGTTGTTTAAACACAAATAATGATAAAAATGGGTAAATATATTGGCTGATATTCTGGTAATATATACCAAAACATTGAAAATGCTAAAAAATGTTTAAAATAATGATTGGTTGTACTATATAATACCCAGAACATACACAATTGGTATAGTTGTTTAAACATACACAATTGATATAGTTGTTTAAACACAAATAATGATAAAAATGGGTAAATATACTGGCTGATATTTTGGTAACATATACCAACCTAAATTATTGAATCTGAAAACCACTACTTAAAGTAAAAGATTTTGGTTTGAATGAAATGTTGGTATTATATACCAACAGCATACATCGAATCTTTAAACAACTACTTAAGATATAATATGTAATAATGCTGGTATATAGTGTCTGACATGTTGATATTACATACCAATCTCACACATTGTTATACAATCTATACCAATCACACACAAATTTTGTTGAAATGTTCTATTATAAATCAAACTCGGAGTCCTATCCATGGCGAAACTATGGTGAATCGGATGGTATAGATATGAACTGTAGTGAAAATTGTTCAACAAAGAATGTGGAAAGAAGAAGATGGAAGGGTTAAAATTTTTGAACAGAAGAATATGAAAGGACTTAGACGTTTGGCAGAAAAGAAAAATGGTAAAACTTTCCTAGGAACTATAACTCTCCTATTGATAACAACACCGATTTTATTGGTAAAATAAAAAGTTATATAAAAAAAGAAAATAAATAAATATGATCCCTATAATAAGCAATGAAACGTGTAAATATGAAACTGTAATAGGAGAGATAATATTGGAAAAATTTAATATCCCTAATTAATCTCCATGTTAAATGCACGTAATTTAAAAAGCATGAGAGAGGAAAATCTGAAAAAATAAAAAAACTTAAATACAAAAATTAATTATTTTGTTATGTTTGTAATTTAAAAACTATATTTGTAATTAAATAGAAGTACATTTATATTTTGTTAATTAAAGTCTTAAGTAGTATACTTTTGTAATTTTCACTTTTTTTAAACTTTTGGTTCCATTGATTGATTTTCGATTACAAAAAACTGTGCATGGAATCAAATTAGTTCGATTTGATTTTATAAAAATGATTTTTCAAATGACGATAATTATGATACATAGAGAATTAAAGAGTATAATTAGAGTGAAATCACGATATTTCAAATAATAAAGCAATAGTATCTTTTCATTTCTTTCCAACAATCTAATATTCAAATTATAGTTGACTATAATATAATTGTGTACTCTCTTTGATTCATTTTATTTATCATGTTTTATTTTTCTTACTCCTAAACAAAGCACTAACTAGAAGGTAGTTTGACTAATTTATCGATGCGTTCAATTTGATACTTCCCTTGTTTATACTCTCTCCGTCCACTATTATTTGTTAGGGTAAGACTATATACAATTCGTAAGAAAAATTTAATATAATGTGCAATTTGACTAATATAATCCTACTATCAATCATTATTACAATGATTTGTACTTTTTGATAATTGTAAAAACAACTTTTTTCACATTAAAGTAGTTTTGTAACTTTATAATGACTACTTTTTGAAATTAGTAGTAATGTAATTATTAAGGGCAGAATTGAAAAAAAGTGGCTAATTATTTCTTGATTGTTTAAATTAACAATTAATTTTGGACATATATTTTTAGTATACCTAACAAACAATAGTGAACGGAGAAAGTATTACATTAATATCTCTTTATATTTATGACCAAAGGTAAATATGGAAACAATTAATTATACCTCAACTTTTGTCAATGACAATTATTTTATATCAGATATTTTTTATAAGAACAACAAGTAAAATCATCGGGAATACTAATTTCAACACTCACAAGACAGTGCTGAAGAATGAACATTTAAGGTAGTCTACGTATGGTATCATGCTGTTATTGGATTTCTAACATTTAAGCACTTTGGACAGTGCTTCATGAATAATGTTCCACTGATTAGGCGGGGACAGGATTCGAACCTGCAATCTTCAGGTCATGAGCCTGATGAGTTGACCAATTCCTCTACCCCGCTTCTTCCCCTTCTCTTTCGAATTCCGAAAACCAAGGTTCAACTTGCATGTGTTAAGCATATAGTCTGAGTAGCATGATGTTCACTTCTTAAGGTAGTGATAAGGTCTGTGTACCATCCCTATATCTCATATGTGGTATTTCACTGGTATGTTGTTGTTGTAAGCACATTGGACAGTAAATAACTCTGATATGATTATGAGAGTTGGTCACAAACTAATTCAGTTCGATGTTTGATACACCCTTTGCTATAACCGAAAACCAAAAACCTGAATGCCCACCCCTACTAAAAAGTAGCAAAGCATTGATTCGACATCCTATATGTAAAACTGTATTATATTTCAATAAATTTCTGTTCATGCCGAAATGTTATATATCAGAGAAGTTATGGATCTGTAATCCCTTAACAAAGAAAGAGAGCTGGGAATTGATTTTCTAATTGCTACAATTGATAAGTTGGAAGAAGTAATTAAGTGGCATATATAAATGAATGTAAAAACAATTTTTGAAGTTATTTCATAGCATGTAGAAGTGGTAAGATTTCTCCAATTTTGTATCGTTAGCAAGTCATAATTCTAATTCATACTCCTACAAATCTCGTCTAGCCCGCATCTCCATGACCACTCGAAGAATTATAATCAAAGCGCTAAGGCCGGAAGCTAGCCATTATGGCCATTGAGTCCCAAACTCTTCATTGGCAAGAAAAACAATCATGTAAAAGAGTAGCCCAAAAACAGTAGCCAGCGGCCTAACCATAATCAGCACACAGAAATAACTCGCAGTAGACATCAAGAGGAACAAAGTTACATGAACATGAGGGTTGTTTTTCTGCAGGATCAAGAGCGGGGGTGTGAAGATAAAGAAGGCCACCATTCCTGGAAAATCAATAGCACCAGCATCAGGGGGAAGGCCAATGTTCAGTAGCCGAAGAAAACCATGGACTACAAACAGTCCGCCCAGTAGTATTGCGATAACTGCGCAAACAAGCCACGCTTTGTGGCCAAGAGCATCTATACCCACAGTCAAGAAAAATACCGCGAATGCAGCCAAATCTTCTTCTCAAGATCCATTTTCTTTTCTGAAATGCGTTCGAATTGGAAACAAGAAACACAATCAGAACAAGAACTCATATAATGAGAACATGGAATTATGATATTAAAATTCAGTTAATTACTACTACAACAACATGCTAGTGAGGCCAGACCTTACCCCTACCTTTGTCGGGGTAGAGAAGTTGTTAAAGATAGATCCCAACTCAAGAAAATCATTTGAAAAAAATGCAATATTGAAGAAATGAAGTACCAACAACAAAATAATGAAGATAACCAAACCAAATGTTACTATATTCTCAAAATATATTAACTTGTTCAATGAATCCACCTCTAACCTTGAATTCTAGCAAACCACGGTATTATAATACATGAATAAGCATGGTTACAGACAAACCGAACACCGGATTAAAAATAGTCCCAACATAACTAATCATAATTGTTGAGAACCTCCATTAATGGGAGTGAAGAAGCTTAGAGAGTATTTGTGAGAATGAATTATTGATCTTCTTCATTCAATCTGTATGAAGTGCTGTATATATACACATATAGTACAAGAAAGTCTAACTAACTAAGATTCCTTTTCTAACTAACTTGTAACTAACTCCTATAACTAACTATTCAAATACATTCAATTAATTAGTTACATTGTTTGTTTACATAATCTCAACACTCCCCCTCAAGCTAAGAATTGGAAAATACATTTTTCATTCCAAGCTTGTCAATTAACAATTCATGTTGAGGCTTGCACAATCCTGTGGTGAGTATATCTGCTTGTTGCTCCTTAGTTCCTATGTGTTGAGTCCGAATGAGTCCTTCTATAATCTTTT
>JAJOOS010008591.1:0-40067 GCA_029582725.1 Solanum chiquidenum
GTTGGGTTGTTGCAAGTGCTGAACCATTGCTTCTGCTGCCCTTTTCTTGGCCAATCGAGTTACTCTTACAAAATTGTCTTGCTCTGCCATTGTTTGCTACTCCCTTTTTCCTCTCTGTGTATGGGTGGGGGAGAGGGAAGAGAGATGAGTGCCTGTATATATATATATGGCGCCATATTTTTTTCAGATTGAATTTTAAAAAGTGAGATTTGGATTTCCCTCCATTACATTCCCTCTTTGGGAAATCAATGGAGAGAGAGGAGGGCTTTTTGTTCAGTTGGGCCACTTTCCATCGTTACATAATGTCGTACCTTTATAATTTGAGTGATAAATTTATAAGAAAAGCAGAGTACGTGATAGAACTAGTATGAAAAGATAGAGTAAAAGATGAAATATATATATATATATATATATATATTTTGATAATCAATGTAAATTAACCATTAACAAACAAAAACCAAATACACCTAAAGAGCACTCAATCCCCTAATCACCCTCTAAGAAAGGTATTAAGAGAGTTAATCCTCATATAGAACTCTAATTACACAAATCTCTCCAACAACCAACTATACTTATTCGCCTTTCTAGACCGTTTAACTACCTCAAGTCTATCTACAAATTCCTTCTTAATTTGTGTCACAGATTGATACAGATGAAATATGATTATTAATTAATAAATAAAGAAAAAAAGAGAAGAAAATATTAAGATAACGATGGATCACATCAAATCGGTCGTTACATAAAATGAGTATTTTTGTCGTTACCTAATGATGGATTTAAACGATAGGATACAATAGAATCTAAGTAAACATTGTATTTAAACTAAGAATACAATACAATACAACATGTAACAACCATCCAGACAAGGTGTAATGATATCGATCCCGACAACAGGAACCTATTGATTCTAAATGGGTGATTAGCCTAGGTGATACGAGACTTTGATTTAGCCATGAGTAACTAGAAGAAACAGTGCCACAACAGATGTCTTATCTGTTTGCCTCATTCACAAAATACTCTGTTATCTTAGTTATGATGAAGCTTCTCGAATGAGACTTATATCGAAAATATGAATATAAGCTTGATTGATTCTTCCCAACTTAAAATTCACATTTAATCATTTCGAAGGGCACGAAAATAGTGGATGCAATCTTGGAGAGATATAGGGATGAAAAAATCTCTAAAATTCAAGCACCAACTCTTGAACACTTGTCTTATTCTGGTTGTGGATCGAAAATATTGGATATTGATGAATGTCAGAAATCTGAAATTTTTAGAGTTATCAAGTGTGAGAACATCTGATAGATTTCTCCGTAAATTTCAGTCCCTGAAGGTCTTGAAGATTCAGCATTGTCGCGACATAAGGAATTTTGATTCTTCAAATTTGGTATAACTTGAGTATATTGGAAGTCAAATTCCTAAACTTAAAAGGACAAGTGAGTCGAGCCAATTGAATGCACTTATTCGTTTCCAAGTACCTGAATTTGAGTCACTATTATTGTTGATAAACCTCTTATCATGAATCGTTATCGTTATTGCTATCATTGTTGGACAGGGAAAGACAAATTGACTCGTGTGCTCGTTTTGCTACCTATATGGATTTGTGGCATGTAATAGCCAATTTTTAGTGTTGCTTAGCATAAGGTATGGGCTTTAGCCTCTATGGTGATTGGCACATGGTTCTTGGACCTAGCTCATCGCGATTACTCAGGATGAGTTCTCTGTTTGTGAAGCAAGTTGAAGTAAAAGATGATGGCAAGAAAGGAGTTTTCCTTAACGGGTTCTCAGAGAAGCCTGAATTGAGTGTGGAAACCAAATGGAACTGCAGTCTGCAGCTGGTAATAGCCTGAAGTTTCATAATTATACGCTTTCTGTAAATATGTAACTATGTGATGGTGTTTGACTTGTTCGTGAGTTTAGGATGTTACTACGACTTATAAATATACTTAGATTGACGGAAGAGATAGAATACTTCATTAGAGTAGTGGTTGTAAAGAGAGCAAATATCAAATCAGAGTTAGTAAGATGAATGAATTTCAGTATTTGAAAGTTGTACATAAGTAGAATGGTTGAATATTTTTGGAACGTCCTAAAAAGGAAAGAGTGTCATATGAATTGAAACTGACGGAGTAACAAACAAGAAAATAAGGCGTGCAACTTACAAACTCTTGGCTAGAGTTAACATTCTTCTTGTTTTCTTTTGTTTCTAAGTTGATTGTAATAGAATTCCTTACAATCTTCAACTAATTCCACATCGGTTAAAGGTATCGAAGAAGCATACAGAATTGAAGAAAATGACAGTTACAACATTGGCATCATAAATTGATCAAGCCCCAAAGGTGTCATACTTCTCATGAATGTGTACATTTCATCAACACTGTACGATATAACGAAAGCAAAGAGCATGTGTCTCAATTTGTCATACCTGTCTCCTCAATACGTCGTTCTGGCAACACCTGATACTCTAAGTCCAAACCTTTTCTTTATAAACATGAAGAATGTGAGACATAATGAATCAATAATGTGTCAACTGCTGCAGCAAAACCTGTCTGGAACGTACGTTGAGATATCTTTCATTGCTCGTTTCGTCACTTTTCTTGGAGTTTTAGGTAATCTCTCAAGCAATTGAAAGTTAGATAATAGATCAAGAATTGTATTAGTAGTAAAAATGTTGGCTTTAACTAATGTTGCAACAGGAGTAGCAGTTATAATCACTTGCTTTATACTGAAATCTTTTGGGCCTTGTCATGATGAAAGTTATGCAGTAATCGAGAGCGATCCAATTTCGCAACATCAGGAAGTAGAATCAATTTATGGAACATATGAAGAAGAGGTAAATTGTGGCAGATCAAGTTCTTCAGAGGATTTATATGATGAAAGAATATGTGTTATCTGCTATGACAATTCAAGAAACTGTTTCTTTGTTCCTTGTGGCCATTGTGCAACTTGCCAAGTATGTGCCCAAAGGTAAATTATGTTTTTCTTTCACATAGTTTCAATCTATGTTGCTCGGATTCTCCAAAAATGGTGTCATGTCTGTGTTGGATCCCTAAGTTGCTTGAACTCGGGTGCGAGTGTCCAATACAGATTGCGGATCTAGAGGTTGGATCCTCTATTATCTAAATTTTATGATTTAGGGATACAGATCTGTGTATGGATACGGGTGCTAAAACTAATTCAAATATTTTAAAAATAGAGTTATATAACTTATATTTATGAGATATTACGTGGAAAACTTGAGAAGAAAAAAATAATATATATTTAATACAATGTATTTCATTTTGAATCTGTTCAGAATTTCTCCCTCAAATTTGGTCAAAGTACCCAAAACAAATTGACTTGATCGGGTACGGATATCACAGTCACACCTATGTCGTGACGATACGGGTGCAACTCTGAAAATGAAGGATCTGAACAACTTAGTTGGATCCTCCAAAAGAGGGTATTTTAGAGGATCCAAGCCCAACTAGGAGCATTTTTTAAAAGTCCGAGCAATATAGATCTCAATTACTTTTCATAAATTTTTAAAAAAAGGTTATGAAGATTCTCATGAGTTTCCTGCAGGATCATGGATGTTGATAATAGGTTGTGCCCAATGTGCAGAAGCTTATCATTCCTTAAATTGGAAGCCTTGACCTTGTGCAACTAAAATGAAATATTACTATCGAAATTGAATTGTACATCCAAATAGTCTTAAGAAGACATATACTTATTTACTATTCGTACAGATTTGACAGAGTTAAGCTGTATTGAGGAAATTTTTTTGAGGAAATTTTTTTCTTGGGACATTTTAATAAAGTTGTGAGAAGATGTGTAATAAGCACACGAACCTTTAGAAATTCCAGGACAATTCATGGTTCATACGCTTAGTCAAAAAAAAAAATCCGACAAAGTACATGAATTCACTTATGGCTTAATTAATAATCAAGCTCTTTATTTAAAAATTCAAATCCGTGAACGAAAAATATTATCCTACTTTATTGTTGTTTTTCTATATATTAAAAGATATGATTTTAACATGTCAATTTCAAATACGTGAACGCAAATTATTGTCGTACTTTATTATTATTTTTCTATATATTAAATTAAAAGATTTGATCTTAGAACATTTTGCAAGATCAACTTGTTTTAAAAAACTCTTTTTTTGCTTTGTTATTTGAACCTTATCAACAATTCCAAAAAATGTCCATTCTTTCCTCTTCACTAAAAATTCAATTTCACACGTAAACATGTGTTCAATTTTAATAGACCTTTAATCTATTAATAATGATGCTATACTCTACTTTACTCCTAGATAATTGAGAGTTTAAAATATAATTAAAACATTAATAGACTATGCATTGCATATATTTGAAACAAAAATAGACTAGGCATATTTTTACTCTTAACATTTGTTATTTTGATAAAGATATTTATTAATAGTTTGAATTTTCATAATATTGGACCCACACTATTCTTTATTCTATTTTTTATTTCCAATGTCCGGTGTCGGAACTCCAACTAAATTCGGATGCTTATTCTGGGGTGACACTCCCAACAAAATTTTCTCCATATCTAGAGGTTGAACTCGAAACTTCTGATTAAGAATGGGCAGTTCTACCGCCAAACCACTACCTATGTTGGTGGGGCCATGCTATTCACCCTAGTTTGACAATACAATAAGCAAGCTTGGCAATTGGCACCTTGCCATCCACAAATGATACCTAAACCACAATAGTATAAATAATGATCAAGTGAGAAAAGTTGTCAAGAAGTCTTCTTTGCTTGTTGTTGCATCAATCATGGAAATTTCATATTACATACTCATCTTCACTTTCCTATACTTGCTAAAGAACCATTTCCTTAGAAAATTCCAAAATCTCCCACCAAGTCCCTTTATCTCTTTGCCCATTATAGGCCATCTATATCTACTCAAGAAAAAACCACTTCATAAAACATTAGCCAACATCTCAGAAAAACATGGACCTTTGCTTTACCTTCGATTTGGATCACGTCCTGTCCTGGTTGTCTCCTCCCCTTCTCTTGCAGAGGAATGTTTCACCAAAAACGACGTTGTTTTTGCCAATCGTGTGAGGCTGCTTGCTGGAAAACATCTTGGTTACAACTATACCAGCCTTGTTTGGGCATCCTATGGCCAACATTGGCGCAACCTAAGAAGGATTGCTACTCATGAAGTCTTGTCCACTCTGAGAGTTCAAATGTTTGCTGATATCCGTAGAAATGAGGTTCTCACTCTGCTTCAACGACTTGTGAGGGGGAAAACCAGTGGTGGAGATACTAACACAAACGTGGTGGATATGAAAGCGGCTTTCTTTGAGATGACACTGAATATCTTGATGATGATGATTGCTGGGAAAAGATACTATGGTGATTCTGCTGGGAAATTGGAGGAATCAAGGAGGTTTAAAGAGATTGTTATAGAAACTTTCCAAGTGAGTGGTGCAACAAATATAGGAGATTTTGTGCCACTTCTTAAATGGATAGTAAACAAACTTGAGGATAAGGTGAAGTTACTGCAGGAGAAGAGGGATAAATTCATGCAAGAATTGATTGAAGAGCACAAGAACCGTCGAAAGGGATCTTCTTTGGAGCAAAAGAACAATACCATGATTGATGTTCTCTTATCCCTCCAAGATTCAGAGCCTGATTATTACACAGATGAAGCGATAAAGGGCATGGGAATAGTCATGTTAACAGCAGGGTCTGATACTACAGCTAGCACAATGGAATGGGCATTATCATTTCTTCTGAACAATCCTGAGGCACTAAAGAAAGCTCAAAACGAAATAGACACTCACCTTGGAGAGTCATCAAGATTACTTGATGAGTCAGACCTTGCTCAACTCCCTTATCTCCATGGAATCATAAACGAAACTCTCCGATTGTGCCCAGCTGCTCCATTACTTGTGCCACATGAGTACTCAGATGAGTGTGTTGTTGGAGGTTTTTGTGTACCCCGAGGGACAATGTTGCTAGTGAATTTGTGGGCGATACAAAATGATGCTAATTTGTGGGACAGGCCAAATGAGTTCAGGCCTGAAAGGTTTATCGATATCAAAGGGCAACGAGATGGGTTCAGACTAATGCCATTTGGATATGGCAGGAGAGGATGTCCAGGTGAGAATTTGGCAATGCATGTGGCTGGTTTGGCATTAGGATCACTTATTCAGTGCTTTGAATGGGAGAAAGTAAGCGAAGAGCTGGTAGACATGACTGAAGGACCTGGACTCACTATGCCGAAGGCTATACCATTGCTAGCAAAATGTAGGCCACGCCAAAATATCGACAACCTTCTTGCTCATTTGTAATCACAATTCTCCCCTGCACTTTCTCTTTCAGACACAACTAAAAAATGCAGAAAAACGACGTTACATTTAGGCAAAGTAACATCTAATCTCAAGTAGCCTGCTAATTGTTCACAGCTTGCAGGGCATGATCAGTGTAATTATTGGAGAGGGCAAGCTTCCTGTTCTAGCATGTCTCTTCTTTACTTCCTAATACAACAACTACTACGTCTCAATCCCAAACTTCTAGTTGCTAATAAATAGTAACATCTAAGTTATGTTACACCTTCTACTTTTGTTTGTGCAATACTTGCATACAAATATCAATCAATTTATGCATTGAAGTTGATCCTCACGTATGAGCATGCATCAAACAAGAGTTCATTACTATGGTGGTTATGACTAATCATGTATGTTTTTCTATATGCATACTAGCACAATGTTTTATCAATCATAGAAGGAGGGGAAGAATACATTAAAAGACAAAACAAATGTCTCAGTGTACATCAAAACTTTGATGACTGCATCAAATCAACATTGCTTTCAAATATGTGGGCTGTTAAGTAGATTAGTGAAGTACTATCATTTATAAAGAAACATACATAAAACACAGGAAGCTGGAGTAATCATCCAAGAACAAATGAAAAAAAAAGGCTCTCATATTTCATAAGCAATCAGAATAACATTTAATATTTTCTATAACAAGGATGGATTCCTTTTCCGCTTATTATGTAACTCATGTAAGAATAATTCGCGGTTAGTTCAAAGCATAGTAGCTCTGTTCTCCTGCTCAGCAAATCATGTTCTTAACAGGTTAACTTGGCCACTAGCCATAATTGCTACAAGCAAACTATTCAAAAAGATGTAAACCAAAAGTGAACCAGATTATAGTCACCAAAATAAATGTTCTCACTGTTCTCCTGGCGTCGTATACAGAAATGCACTTGTTTTCATGGTTAGTACACTTCAACATGCACCACTGATTATCATCTTAGCTCCACCTCCTTCGATCTTCTTCCTCATCCACTGGAGTGTACCATGGTGGTCTTTGCTTTGAGTTGCTCAATCTGTAGTTCAGGAGAATTTCTTCATTACTAATTGCTCGAGTTGCCACAAGAACGAGCGTCTTTAGAACAGGGACATCTAATCCATTATTGCCGGACTTCCAAGATTTGAACCAAAAGGTGCCAAACCTCCTCATGTTTGCTTCTTCACCATTTCCAAATGAAATATTTGGTATATAGGCTCTCATGTGCTTCTCTGGAAGAGGAAAGTCATAAGGGCATACCATTACATTTGGTACCATGTCTTTTGCTGGGTGGTTGGCAAAGTGAGCAAAGGCCAGAGGGTTTCTCCTTTCCAGCACTTCATGGTTGCCTCCTAGACGTGTTCCATCCAATGGCTTACTGAGCATTTTCCATATTCGCTCAGAACCCTTTCCATCAGCTTGCATGAAGTGCTTAGGTTCAGGAAGAGACGACCCATCCCATATTTCACTAGATTCACCACCAGCACCCCATGGTTGTGCATTTATCACAGTTCCATCATACCGTGTGATCAAATACGAATTTTGGGCGTCAACTCTTGGATATCCAGGAATATAGCGGTAGTATGCAGGAGAGTATATTACACCAGGATAGACTGCTAACACAGTACCAACATCAGCTTCACCATGTATGAATAAACCTTTCCCAGCATCCTCATGTGGAATTTGAGAAGGTTTGACCTCGAGAGTATAGCCCATAAGATCCTTTAAACTCTGTGAAACCTCTGTGCGCTTCAATGGCTTGCTTTCAGGTATAGCTGTGCTGAAAGCAGAACAGTAATCAAAATCCAGGGCGCAATGCAGCTAATTCAACTAATCCACACTTGCAGAGAAAAAGAAAAACTTTTGTCCGAGACAACTGGAAAGCTTGAATATAATACATGTGAGAACACCAAAAAGATATAGGAATGATCTTATGTCATATCCCACTTTTCAAGAGTTTATTGTACACAACTTATGAGAACTGTCCAACAAATACCTATGGATCCACATTTCCAAGATATGGACTTTTATGAACGACCAAAATGTCTAGATGACAAAATTAAGTTACTAATTTCCAGAAAGTCCTAAAGAAAGCATCATTAGCATTATTTGTTTTATTTCTACTTACAGTAAGCTCAATACTTAACAACCAAACAATAACAACAAAAATGGAAGTATGATCAAATCCAAAATGGTTATGAAAGCAAAATCAATTACTCTACTTGTTATATTTGAATTTTATAGTAATCACATGTGATGAGTATAATGCTTGTTAGACTACCAGAGTCAAAAAAGAAAAAGAATTGAAAAGTGAAAAGAAATTAAATATTTAGTACAAGATGTATCTATTAACAAATGAACATAAGCAAGTTACCAGGATTATATGGTGTTACTGTCACTAGCTACTACTATTGTTGTTATTCTGAAAGGACTTGTATTAATCTAGGGATTCTACTTTTTTCTTGATAAATAATCTAGGGTCCTTTATGAGGAAATTGTTAATAACTAAAGATTTTTTTACTCTCTAAAACTTTGGATAGGATAAATGACAAGATTTAAGAATCCATCACCAGAGAAAATAACAATTATACTTGACTTTCGTCAAACATATATTGCATTCAACTATAAGTAGTTTATTATTAAAAAAAACTATTAAAAAGCTAACGAAATTTTTTGTTTAGAGGAGTCATGGTCTAATTACCGCAACAACAGAGAATAAATTTAATAAGCAAGGCAAGATCACCAGGTTGCTTACACAAGGAAAATAAATTTCATCTAAACTTTCATTAAGGGTTCCTTTCCATCAATTAGATATAGCATCATAAGTGAAGTCAATCAACATTTGAGTAAGGATTGTTATTTTTAAAGTAATTTTACAAAGACTGTATCGGTATAATGATAGCTTATGTTGTTATAGGTCAGACAATGCTATAGAGAAAAAAATATAACATAAACAATCGTTCCCAAGAAAACTCAAAATGTAGTTGTAGAGGATGGTTGTGATTGAGAGGTTTAATTGTACAAGGATGATCAAAGGCTTGAATCAAGAATCCCTAGCAAAGAAAAATCAGGAGTATACTCACAATGCTAAGGTTGTAGCTGTCTCATACAGCAATAAACTAGGAGAACCAAATCATGGAACAGGCCTTTAAAAGACCCGAGTCATATAAATCAGAAGCTTAACCAAGGTAAAAAGGGAAAATTCCTTCAAATTTTAGCAATTTACATACACAGCTCTGTTTGGTGAATCTAGCAAGCTAAGAGGCTTGAGCTGAGGATTAAATTCCATCCACCTAATCAATTTGCAAATGATCACAATGAATTTACACATCTAATTTCAGGCATTACATTCCACAAACCAGTCTAGTCAGAATTACATTGAGTTCGTTTTTTGTTTTTTATGGCTAGGAGTTGAAATTTGTCTTCCTAATCTGACATAACATAGCAAAAGCAGGATAGCAAGGGATCACCTACGTGTATGCTAAAGTTGGGCACCCGTGAAGCTTCTAACAAATTTTAGAAAAGAAACAAACTTTGGAAATTCAGCTTAAGATCTTACCGCTGTGGTCCTTTAATGGAGCAGTCCTACCAATAGCAAAACTGAGCCCACTGCGACGAGGAGAAGAATTATTTTCAGAAGATGGTGTTCCCTGCTTGTCCTTGACCGTAAGATCAGGTTGTAATATGTGATCCATATACTTGCAAAAGCTTGTAATCTGGGAATGCACATTTTCTTGGACCTGCTTCTGTTGATCAGCTAGGGAGGCCTTGCCAGCCATGTCAATGATCTCCTCTGCATCAGTTTCAACGGCATCCTTCCCCAGACGATTGTAACTGAAAGGTGAAGTTAATCATGCAAAGTTAAAACTATAAGTTGTGAAACTTAAAGCACAAAAGACCTGCAATTTCACCATCATAGGTTTCATAATAGCAATTCATCAGAAAAGAAATTAGTTACAGGCAAGATCCATAGATGACTATAATTTATTGCTACCCCTTCCCCCTCTAGATTGGTATATATTGCAACTAGTGTTAAATACTTAAAGCTACAGTTCTCTTAAGAAGAAACAAAAATGAAAATGTGGAATAAGGATTGTTGGGTGATGATTCAAGTAAAATCCTAGCTCTTGAAAGAATCGAAAGAAGCACAACATTCATTAGTACTTCAACCAGTCCCATACATGTCTTTCAACACGGAGAAAAGACCTTACTCAACTCAAAAATAATTAAAACTTACATCATCAAACAAAAATATGACCTAACCAGGAAAAAAGTACAATATCCTAATAAAACCTCTTTCCTTTCATAAATAATAAGGTAAACTTTCATAACTTCATCTATTTACAATGGAAACCAATTTATGTAACCCCTTACCCTTTGTCTTTCACTTGTTAAAACAAATCTTATAAGGTTGCATATTTATATTTTAAATGAAGAACTGAATAGCCTGCAGGATTGTATTTACATGAAGGAGCCCATCTTGGTTGGTCAAATACTCATACAGAAAGCTGAATCAAATGGGGCTTTACGAGGAATAGTACAAATAATGCAGCCAAATAACTTGGTTCTGCCAATTCTTGGTAAGCATCAATGATAAAGCTATGTTCTTGGAGTAAATTTCAAAGAGTACAGATAAAACCCAGAGTTGATTGACTTATTTATATCTAAAACGCAATTAAGTTGTAGTTGTCTCACCAATCTATTTACAGGAAACACCAGCATCTTAGAGAACAACATAACTTTTTTTGAACATAATACTAAGCAAATCTCAAGACTGAATTCGAGCGGCTCACCACAAAGAAGATCTGAGCAGAGAACATCATTTTAGTTAATCTAAACATGGAGCCGAAGCGACAAGCATCTTAAGACTAATCTAGGCATAGAAGAGGAGAATTTAAGAATTAAAATCAGTTATGCACCAATAGAGTACACAGATGGTCTCATAACTTATCTAATGGAAACTAAAATCTTTAACCATGACCATCATAAGTATACACTCAACAGTAGGTATTACTACCCATAATCATAGTATAATGAAGAGTTTCAAGAGCAGAGGGATAGGAAAGGAGGATGGATAGGCAATGCAGGAAAGAATCAGTTAATGAAGTGGAATAAGGTGGGGGTAATCTCTTCCAATCAATTTGAAGCCCTTGGTGACAAAGAAACTGGAGGAGAAGCAACACGAGACAAATCAACTAGCAAACAGCCACCACCAGTCATCCAAAGCATAGGTAAAGGAAATTTTTGGTAAAAACACGCCAAAAGAGAACAAAGGGGAGATGAGTCAACTGGAGTCCAGCAACGTGAAAGGGGCAGAAGCAAGTAATGAGAAAGGTAGTAACATGAAAACGCCAGACCAATCGCGTGGAAAAGAGAATACATAGATTGTAGAGCGATGAAAAGAGAAGAGAATTAGAAAATACTCCCATTGAGGTGAATAGTGTGGAATCAGCTCAGAGGGTTTATCACAGTATCTCGACAAGAGTTGATGGAGATCAAGAGTTTATTACAACTCCAAAAGAGAGTAATGAGACGAGTGCCAAATCTGATAGAGGAGTCAGAGGAACAAATTCAAATTAGAAGAAATGCAGAGGAGGATGAGGATTTGGAGGAATACATACAACAAATAAGTATAGCTGGAGAATCTCCCAGACACACCAGTAGCTTGAAGAGCAGGGCCATGAAAAAAAGATCTATACTTCCTCTACAAGTTCAAACAAGGAGAAGTAAAGATAAATCTACAAGTTGTGATCAATGAATACAAAAATGTTGTTTTGGAATATTAGATCCGTTAATTCTCAAAATTCATTTGAGCGGTTAATGGAACTTAATAGAAGACATTGTTATTCATGCATAGCTTTTATGGATCCAGTAGAGTTAGACTAAGTTGCGCGGACTCTTCACTTTGATGCCGCACGCGGGTCGGATTCTCCAAAAATACACTACTTTTGGAGAATCCGACATGCACCCGTTGACATTTGTGAAGAGTCCGAGCAACATAGGAGTTATATCAATACAAAGGCAGGTTAGGAATGAGCAATGCTTTGACAAACTGTTCGAACAAAATATGAATTTTTTGGACGGATATATGGGAAGGACAGATGATTATTGATTCGTATCAACTAATCACAACGAAATTCACCAATGACAATAAATTGTTACTCATTACAGCAGTGTATGCAAGGTGCAATGCATTGGAGATGTTGGAACTATGGGAACAACTGGAAGAATTAACTCAAGGAAATCTTTTACCTTGGGTAATAGAAGGGGAATTTAATGTGATCCTCAATGAAGAAGAGAAGCTAGGTGGTTTGGATTTCACTCAACACGGGCAATAGATTTTGCTAGTTGCATCAGTAATTGTGCTCTTTCAGAATTAAAAACTACAGGAAACAAGTTTACCCGGTGGAATGGTAGAATAGAAGAAGCGTGTATTTTCAAAAGATTGGACAGGGTGTTAGTCAATCAGGAATTCATCAATAATTTTCCTTCATCAGAAGTACAACATCTCATCAGACAGGGATCTGATCATCCGCCACTTCATATGAATTGTGAATCTGAGGAGGAACCTATCATAAAGCCTTTCAGGTTTCGTAATTTTTGGGGTAAACATCCTCAATTCAAGGAGCTTATAAGACAAAACTGGAACATAGACTTTGTGGGAAGTCCTTTGTTAAATTCCAGGCAAAATTAAAAAAGTTCAAGAAGACACTGGTAACATGGAGGAAAGAAGTGTTTGGGAACATATTTCATCAAATAGCCACCCTGGAGGATGTTACAAGGGTGAAAGAAATAGAGATGGAGATTCAGCCCACATGTTCAAACAGAGCAGAATTAAATAGGACAGAAGCGGAATTAAAGAAATTCTTTAAAATTGAGGAAGAATACTGGAAACAGAAGGCAGGAATACGGTGGTTTACTGATGGGGACAGAAACACTAGATTCTTTCACTCCTATGTAAAAGGAAGAAGAATGAAGCCGCATATAGAAAAAATCACTACAGAGCAAGGGGTGATACTTGAATCAAATCGGCAAATTGGAAAGGAGGCAGTTGAATTTTTTGCAGAATAGTTTAGACAACTGGATCAGGAGCATGATCTGGCTGTACTAAACCTTATCCCCCAAAATGATATCAGATTATCAGAATAAAGAAATTATCCCCCAAAATGATATCAGATTATCAGAATAAAGAAATGACTAAATTACCTAGTCATGATGAAGTTAAGAAGGTGGTTTTCATACTAAATGGGGATAGTGCTTGTGGATCTGATGGATTTTCTGGTTTATTCTTTCAGAGCTGCTGGGAAATAATAGGAGAGGACATCACCAAATTGGTAAGGGCATTTTTTTTGTGGTCAGGAGCTACCAAAATTTGTAACACATACCAATCTTGTCCTGCTGCCTAAGAAGGAAATGGTGAAAACTTTCACTGACTAAAGACCAATAAGTCTAAGTACTTTCATTAACAAGGTGATCTCTAGAGTGTTGCATGAGAGAATAACTGTTGTACTACCAAACATTATCTCAGAGAATCAAGCAGGTTTTGTGAAGGGAAGAAGTATTACTGAGAATATTCTACTAGCACAAGAGATTATAAGAGACATCAATCTGAGGAACAAGAATGTTAATGTAGTGGTTAAATTAGACTTGGCCAAAGCATATGATAGAGTATCATGGATTTTTCTGACCAAGGTATTAAGAAGGTTTGGATTTTCAAAAGTAATTATTTATATGGTTTGGAGGCTGGTCTCAAACAATTGGCACTCCGTACTAATTAACGGACAATCGCATGGTTTCTTCCGGTCCTCAAGAGGAGTCAAGCAGGGTGTTCCTCTTTCACCAACATTATTCATCATTGCTGCTGAAGTTTTGTTTAGGGACTTAACAACCTTTATGGAGATGATAGATTTTTGGGTTATGAAATGCCTAAATGGAGTCCAGAAATCAATCACCTATCTTATTTTTATGACACAATTTTATTTTGTTCAGGTGATAGAAATTCTATGATCAAAATGATGAAAGTATTGAAGGAGTATGAACCTGATAAACAAAACAAAAACTTCCTTCTTTCTGCATGATCGAACCCCTTTAATTGTAGCAATCAGATAGCGAAGGTTAACAGGTATCAAGCAAGGAAATTTCCCATTCATATATTTGGGATGTCCAGTTTTTTATGGGAGAAAGAACAAATTTCACTTTGAAGACCTGGTAAGGAAGATAGCCAGAAGGGTCCTCTCGTGGCAAAATAGATTTTTATCCTTTGGAGGAAAGTACACTCTCATAAACTATGTTCTGCAATCAATACCTATATACCTTTTATCGACAATGAATCTCCCTAAGAAGATTATTGAGCGAATTCATCAGATTTTTGCAAATATTTTCTGGGGCAGTGGTCTTAAAGGTAAGCATTGGGTAGCTTGGGAGGAGATGTGTTATCCAAAAAGGGAAGGAGGGCTAGGATTTAGATCTTTATTTGATGTTTCCAGAGCTCTCTTTGCTAAATTGTGGTGGAATTTCAGAACTACTTCATCACTTTGGAGTAGATATATGTGGAATAAATATTGTAAAAAGTATCATCCTGCAATCACTAGAAACACTGGTGTTTCTCATGTATGGAGGAAAATGATGGAGGTAAGAGAAGAAATTGAGCATGATATATGATGGCAAGTAAAATCAAGAAATTCAAGTTTTTGGTTTGATAATTGGACCAAGCAAGGTGCTCTTTATTTCACATAAGGGGAACTAGCCAAAGATGACTAAATTGAGGTGAAAGAATTTCAAAGTGGAGGGGAATGGAATGTCAATAAGCTTCTTGAATGCGTATCACCTGAAATGACTGCTCACATTGTAGAAAATATCAAGCCTGGAAAGGAATCGGATATTTTATTTTATTTTGAGAAAGTTAACTGGTATTATAAACATAGAAGTACACCAATAGTGAACTCCTGTAGTAATTACATCAAAAGTATAGAGGGTTTACCAAAAAGAATCTAAACACCTATCTCCCTCATAAACTATCTAAGAATAGGGTGATGTCCCCCGGATCCTTGGGAATAGAATGGATACACCAAAAGTAAAAGGTCACTAAACAATTCATTTTAATGCTTTGGAAAGGGATGCTCTTGTTCTCAAAACATCTATGATTTCTCTCACTCCATATTGTCCACCAGATGCAGGCAGGGGCAATCTTCCATCTCTCCTTGTCTCCTTGTGTCCTGATTGATTTCCATCTCTATTCCAACATGCTAGGACTACTGCAGTATTTCTAGGCATGGTCCATGTGATACCTCTCAGGTTAATGAAATACTTCCATAGTTTCTCAGTCACTTTACAATGCAAAAAAAAGATGGTTTATTGTCTCCGTCTCAGATTCACAAAAAAAACATCTGGAGCATAAGTCCTTTCCTCTTTTCATTAAGTTATCCCGAGTCAGAACAGATTGTCTTGCAACAAGCCATGTGAAGTAAGCCACCTTATGTGGTATCTTCCCTTTCCAGATCATCTTCCAAGGCCACAACTCCTTGGTTTCAGTTAAAATGTCTAGTAATTTGTAGGTTGATTTCACCTTGAACTTGCCATCTTTCTCCAGCTTCCATGTCAATTTGTCTTCCTCACAAGTGAGGTTCTTGGCTTGTTCCAAGGTATTATAGAACTGAGTCATTCTCTCCACTTCCCAGTCATTGAGGAACCTTCTAAAAATCAGGTTCCATCCTTGTTCATTTCTGACTTCTACAATTGTAGCCATTTTCTGTTGATTGAGAATATAAATGTCTGGGAACTGTTGTCTCAAAGGTGTTTGTCCCATCCATATATCATTCCAGAACAAGGTTTTCCTCCCATTTCCCACATTAATCACAGAGTTGCTCCAAATTCTTGGCCACTGATTTCTAATAGTTCTCCATAGACCCACACCATAAGGAGTATTAACCTCCTTCGTAGTCCATGATCCTTCCTTTCCATATCTTGCAAAGATAGTGTCCTTCCATAAGCACTGATCATCTGTTGCTAGTCTCCAGAGCCATTTTAGCATAAGGCTCTTATTGTGGGCTTTCAAATTCTTAATTCCCAGACCTCCCTCTTTTTTGTTGGAAATAACAGCATCCCACTCAACCAAGTGAAATTTCTCAACCCCTTCCCCATTACCTTGCCAAAGAAAATTTCTTCTGATTGTGTCCAGCCTCTGAATGATCTTCCCAGGCATAGGAAAAAGGGACATCATAAAGGTTGGCATGGCATCAAGAACACTGTTGATAAGTGTGACTCTACCACCCGAGGATAAATATTGACTTTTCCAGTTAACAAACTTCCTTTCACATTTTTCTACCACAGAGTTCCAGATGCTCAAAGATTTACTCTTAGCTCCCAAAGGCATGCCAAGATATGTGGTGGGAAGTTCCCCTATCTTGCCACCTAAAATGTTTGCCAGGAGGCTGATCTGTGGTACTTCATTCACAGGATAACTAAATCTCTTTCCCCAATTGATATGGAGTCCAGATATTGCTTCAAACAAAATGAAAGGAATCGGATATGATTGACAAGGCGTGGTGGATGGGAAATTCAAAGGGAGTATTCACAGCGAAATCAGCATACATAGCATGAGACGTAGCAGGAATGAATTAGAGTGGATGGATCAATTGTGGTTAAAGGGGCTCCCCTTTAAGATTGTGTTTTTTCTATGGAGAGCTCGGAAGAAAAGAATTGCCACAGACGACGATCTTAAAAGGATGAGGATGCAAATAGCTTCTAAATGCTACTGCTGTGAAAATGGAGAGATGGAGACAATGACACTTATTTCTAACAGCCCCCATAGCCCAAAAGCTATGGAGGCAGTTTGCTTCATGTGCAGGTATCAACATTGACAGCAACTCATTATGAAATGGTGGGAGCTAAAGACTAATCCAAAACTACACTCAGTACTAATAGTTGTCCCAGCTATTATTATGTGGGAATTATGGAAGAGAAGAAATGCAAGAAGGCATGGAAAGGGAACTTCCTTCAAGAAGATGTACTATCAATGTCAATTGAATGTACATTACCTTATTAAAGTAAAGTTCCCATGGTTGAGGAATATAACACATATCTGGCAGGGCATGTTCGATCAACCTAAGGAATATAGGCCTATTCTTCACTATTTGGCTGTGAAGTGGACTCGCCCGCAGGAAGGATGGGTTAAGTGTAATACAGATGGTGCTAGTAAGGGTAATCCAGAGGAAAGTTCATATGGTTTTTGTATAAGAGATAGTAGTGGAGATTTACTATATGCAGAAGCTAAAAGTATTGGAGTTGCAACAAACATGGAGGCAGAAACTATGGCTATATGGAAAGCCTTACAATATTGCATAACTCATGGATTTTCTAATATTCAGCTGGAAACTGACTCATTAAGTTTAAAGCTAATAATTAGAGTTACATGAAAAGTGTCATGGGAGATAGCAGAGAAGATAGAGGAGATCAAAGAGATGATGAATCGGCTAAATGTACAAATTGAGCATACTTTTAGAGAGGCAAATCAACTAGTAGATCACATTTCAAATACAACTATCAATCAAGCAGAATTACAACAATTTCACAGCTTCAATCAATTATCTAGCATGGGATAGAGAATTATAAGCATGGATAAAAGAGGCATTCCTACCATTAGAATTAAAACAAGATTACAGTCAATCAGAGTCAAGCATGAGGGGGAACCACATAAAGCCCGGGGGGGTTTCCAAAAACCGAGCTTTTCATTGGGTTTCAGAGACCAAGAAAGCTAAATGAGTAAAATACCTAAAGCCTGTTAAAGTTTTACCAAATTTTTTAATTCAAAAAAATGAAAGTCACTGGCCCCACCCTGCACCGCCTAAGAACTCACATGCCCAACACACTCATGTTTACATCGGCCAGGTCAATCTCATCCCCATCCCTAGCATTTAAGTGTGCAACCTATATTTAGTTTGCACGGGTATTTTCTAGCACAAGCATGAAAATTCATCTATGCAAACACTTGGTCTTTTTTGAAGCACTGAAAGACTTGTTTCTCAAACTTGTACAATGATCAAACAGGCATCCTAGGAAACCAGTATTAGAGGACGATTAAAACTAGACATTTGTTTCTTACATAACTAGATACCTGAGAAGTAAAAAAAAACTATATCTGGGGAAACACGTACCAACAGCACAGCCCATGGGATGGCCAAGAAAATTATCTATCGTAAAGTGAGAAATGGTAATCAGTATAGGGATCAGGTGGCCTTTCCCACCTTTTTGATGCACATCTGCGCTTAGGTCATTAGCTGTATAATCTCTATAGAAGCATCCTGCTAAGACCTCTGTAAAAGTCATCAACAAGGGAAAATCATGAGCCACACCGGAAAACACAAACTGTTATTAATTTTTTGGTAGACAGACCAGAAAATGCCTTTCACTCTCATCACTTCCTCAGTATGTATGATATATTCATTACAACCCCCAGGGTGGGGGGAGGGACATGCATAACATTTCAGGAAGAAACCTCTGAAAGTGATATAGAACACTCATCATGAGATTCTCTACAATATCTAATTATAGAAATGACTTTGATATTGTTCTAAAATATTCAATCTTCTTTACAGTATCTGATTATAGAAAAAAAAGAAATTAATATTTTTATGAAATTTTGGTGAAATTTCCAACAAACCTATATAAGAAGCAGGCTTGAATTTCCCTCTTTTATCAGCTTACATTGCGAACAGAAGGTTCTTTATAGCTGAGTTTTACATTTTTGGATGCTGAAGAAGAAAGAATCATGTTGTTAAATTACCTGATCCTAAGAGTGCTGAGAGCTGCATCCAGGAGACGTCCCTTGGAGAGACTTGGGAAATATATCGGACGATTGAGCATTAAATCAACTTAATTGAATTAGCCATGAAACATTGCGACTTAACCCACCCTCTCTTCAGAGTCCAATGCTTTCAGCTACTGTCACTGATTTATGCCACTGTTTTTGCACCAATGGCTTGTTCATGACACCGCAACTACATTGCTCTTGTGACATGACTTTGAAACAGCAAAGTTTCAAACATGTATTGCTAATTTTTTGCCTTTCTCACAAATTGTGGCTTAATGTTACCTTAGTTTGATTCCCATCAATGCTCAAGTGATCGGAGGTAGAATGTTTCCATGAACAAGATATTGTTGCAAGTTTTCTCTGTGTACAGAAGAAAGAAGCAAAACAAGTTAAAACAACTATTTCTAGACTTCTTAGCTGTGGGCAAGCCCTCTTATCAGTGCAAATAGTATCTCATTGCGCCAAGTTCGTTTACATGTCAAATTTATAGTTGAATTAACTTTCATTGGTCTTCTGAATAAAACAGAATCTTAAACCAGTAGATTAGAGTTTTATTTATCCTTACACTTTTTCTTTCAGGTGATCTATCAGAAGGTTGGTGAGCGCAATTGGTTCTCTAGGAATAAAGTTGAACACTACCCGTGTTCCCATTCTTCTTCACTTTGAGCATTCTTACTTTGCATTTAAAATTAAAACAATGTAAAAGGTCATCGGATTGCAAAATGCATGTGTCATTCTTTCTCATGCATTGCATCCCAGAGTAATAACTCAATTTTCCATTTTACTCCCTCAAGCCAAAATAATAGGGAAAATTAATTTTCATTCACTTAATCCTCCATCTTTCAATCATTATTGCATGCAGAATATGTCAGGTGTGTTTTCGAAAATCTTCCGGAAAATTTTCTGAAGGTTTTCTGGAAGAACTTAAGTAAGACTAAACTCAAGGGTTTCTGGAAGAACGTAAGTAGACTAACATGTGTTTAGATAGCTATTTTTGTAAGTTATATTGTGACATTCTGGAAAAGAATCTAGAGAAGTATCTCAGAGAAGATATTATCCAAATAATTTTCAGCTGAAATCGGTCAAACACACAATCATTTCACCTGATAGAGTATCTCCGAGATTAGTTTATTCCCCTAATTTTTCATATATCCAACTTTCAACGATATCAACCATTTAATCAGGTCTTTGAAAACAAATATGTCGTCTTTTTCTTCCAGAAATCACAAACACACTTCACTAACATTTTAACCACAAACAGAAAAAAGAAACAGTAAGAGAATCGAAAGAATATTCATTTACCAAACAACTAGCAATCTTACCCACAAAAAACCTTAA
Organism: Solanum chiquidenum; assembly: GCA_029582725.1. Lineage (NCBI taxonomy): Eukaryota > Viridiplantae > Streptophyta > Magnoliopsida > Solanales > Solanaceae > Solanum > Solanum chiquidenum. Next base: position 20,459 of record JAJOOS010008591.1, read on the forward strand.
CCTGTTGAAATTTCACTTGTAAACGGTCCATTTACCAGTTAGTTGTTACTAATTCATTACTAATTGGATAGCTAATTGAATCACTTTACTTGTTCCACCATGGCCTAAAATATTTGTACATTATTAATACAAACATTTGTATCCAAGCAAAAGTCTTTTTAGTCTGCAGTGTTTATGTGTACTCTAGTATTCGAGAAAAAAGTAATTCTTTAAAGGGCAAAGGGTCAAATATACCCCTATACTATTAGAAATAGTTTAAATATACCCCTCGTTATACTTTTGGTCCATATATACCCCTGTCGTTATACTTTGAAACAAATATACCCCTAATTTTAACGGAATGACACTTGTCCACTTAGGAATCAAACAACCATACTCAATTTTAAATACCCAATTCCCTTTAGAAACCCACCCATTTAAATTCCCAATTTGAACCAAGAAACATAGTACAACTCCTAACTTGTTGGATCAATATTGGCAATACTACAATTAAGGAGGAGAGATGGAGGATTGTCCCAGCTTGTATATGGTGGACAGTGTGGAAAGAAAGGAATCAAAGATGTTTTGAGGGCAAGAAGAACAATGTGCAGAATTTCAAGATGAATTGTATAGCTCTTTATTATTTTTGGTGTAAACAGAAAGTCTTAGTACAGGCAGAAGAACTTTTTGATGTTTTAGACTATTTGTGACAAAAAGCACAGATGGAGTCAGTCTAGTTTGTAATACTTTTGGAAGGGGGGCTACTTTGATGTAGTACACATGTGGATAAATAGAAGAAAAAGTTACCATTATCATTAAAATGAGCATTCAACCACGAAAGCTCCAACACTCAATTTTGTCACATATATGCCTCTTGCTCGCTGTGATGACAAAATCCATAAGCATGCCTTAATCTTTTTATTAGATCTACTAATTGTTGGAGTATTTGGTGGTTCATGAACCACAGTGATGAAAAAAAACAACTCCAATGAAACAGCATAATACCTTTAGTTAATTAAGTTCAGTTTCTCCTACTGCCCAATATGTCTAATTCATATTGATTCAATGCTTGAAATGTTTTAAGGACCAGCTCAATCAAACTTAAAATTTTAAGTTCTAACTTGCAGCAATTACCAACTGTTTTAATCTTTTAAGAGCTAGAATAACTTCAAAGACAGGAGGTTCTATAAGAAATATTTTAGGTTAGGTGGAAAAACAATGACCCGCCACATTGTGGTCTTGGAGTTCCCGTAGTGATTAAGTGTTGATTTCAATGAAAAACTTAATTGGAGAAGATGACTATGAAAACGGGTTGGGAATAGATAAAATGGTTGGGTTTCTAAAAGAAATTGGGTATTTTAAATTGGGGGTGGGTTATTTGATTCCTGAGTTGACATGTGTCTCTCCATTAAAATTAAGGGTATATTTGTGCCAAAGTATAACAGTAGGGGTATATATGAACCGAAAGTATAACGAGGGGTATATCTAAACTATTTCCAATAGTACAGGGGTATATTTGACCGGACATACCTTCATTGATAATTTCTTCAAAATCTTTTTGTCTCTTATCCAATCGTATAAAAGTTCATAGGCATAATAGGTGATATGATTCTTCTTCAGCAAGTCTTCCACAACAATCTTAGGCGCCGCCACATCCTTTTTATCTGCTTCAAAAATTGTGTGGACCACATCAGGGACAACACCCTTCTGCACCATGAGATGAATGATACCAACTGCATCGAGTAACCTGTTCTTCACACATAGGCAATTGATCACTCGTCCCACTGTTTCTTTTGATGGAAGAAATTCTTTCGAAAAATTTTCAAGCAAAAACTTGTATCCAAATTCAGTGTTGTCGGCCTTGCAGAAACCATCTATCATACAACGGTATGTGTAGTTGTCAGGAGGACAGCCACATTCATTCATCTCAAGAATAAGCTTATCTGCCATGTCCATTTTCAGCTTTTTAGCAAATGCACTGATTAATATATTGTATGTTGCAGTAGTATGAGAATATTTATATTGCCTTTTCATTCTTTTGAATAGCTCATAAGCTCCATCCAAATCCTCATTCTCACAAAACCCATTTATCAGAGTGCCAAAACTCACTGTATCAGGAATAAGACCCCTGCTTTGAATATCCTCAAGTAATTCTAAAGCTTTCATAAGCTTTCTAGATTTACAGAGGCTCTCAATGAGTATATTATATGTGATTATATTTGGGACACACCCTTTTTCCACCATGACTTTGAAGGTTTCCATCACATCATCAGAAGTTTTAAGCTTGCAAAGTCCATTCAACATTGTGTTATAGGTTATCACATCTGGAACAACATCATGATGCCACATTGTATTTAGAATCTCGATTGCATCAGCCAATTTTGACTGTTTGCAATAACCATCAATCAAGGTGTTGAAGGTAAAAATATCAGGAAGGATCCCTTTGGTCACGGCATCATTCAGGATATTACTAGCATCAGATACACAACCCATCTTGCACAACCCATTGATGATCAGATTATATGTCCATGTATTAGGCCTGCAACTTTTCTCAGGCATTTCAGTAATCAATCTCAATGCTTCTAAGATAAGTCCCTGCTGACACATTCCCTTAATTAAGGTGTTATAGAGGATTACATTAGACTCCATACCTTTACCTATGGCTTCATTAAATAAACTCTTGGCTCCATTGAAGTCACCATCCTGGCATAATCCGTAAATAAGGGAGCAGAAAGTAAATACATCAGGAACAAAACCTTTAAAAACTGCATTATTAAGGATTCTGTCCGCTTTCTGTATCATACCCGATTTGCAATATGCACCAATGATTGTGTTATAGGTGAACGCATCAGGATCGAACCCGCGGTTCACCATTTTATGCAAGTAAGACTCAGCTTCAGCAACCTTTGAGTGTTTGCATAAACCACATATGAGAGTGTTATAAGTGACTACATCAGCATTTAAACCTTCTTTCCTCAAAGCTTCCAACATCCTAGCAGCTTCATGTAACTGGCCGTTTACAGAAAGACCTTGTATTAAGAGATTACATGTAAACAAATTAGGAAACACCCCTCTTTTCAGAATCTTGTTAAGAAGCCTTTCACTTTCTTGGACGTCCCCCTTTTTACAAAGTGTACATATAAGCTTATTAAACGTAGTAACATTAGGAGTTATTCTGAGCCTAAGCATTTCATCAAACAATTCACAAGCCTCAACTCGACAATTCACTTCATAAAATCCAGCAATTACCGTACAGCATGCGACTGCATTAAATTCACATCCTTGATCAAGCATGTTATTCAAAAGCCTTAAAGCAACCTGAGGCCGGTTTGTCCTACAAAATGACTTTATCCTAATAGTAAAGGTATATACATCAGGAAAAATACCATTTTCCAGCAGTTTCATGTAAACTTTATGGGCTTGTTTAAAATAACCATGTTCAACCAATATATTCATGATTGTGTTAAACGAATGAACAGATGGGTCACAATTGAAAAAATCCATCTTCTCAAACACATCAACCGCCTGTTGAACTTTCCCCTTCTTTCCATAACCTCTAATAGCAGTAATGTACACCCCTTCTAACAGCCTATTATCAATATTCTTCCTGGCTTCTTCAATGACACCTTCCATTGCCTTGAACTCTCCATAATAACTAAGCTTTTCAACAATACATTTGTAGGTAAACAAATTATGGCTAAACCCATGTTCCTTTTTCACTGAATTGAATATTTGTAGTGCCCTTAATGGGTTCTTTTGACATTTTAATACAGCGGCAACATGTTTAGGAAGCACAACAGCACTCATTTGCTTGATACCAAATCAGTAAGGGTGAAATGCTGCTCAATTCAGGTCTCTGAGTAACTCAATCAATACTCCCATGGAAACCCAGTAAACCAATTCAACTCTTTTATACCTTCTTATCACTAACATGAAACCCTACAGGCATGGAAAAGACAAATAAGAAAAATGTAAATAGTAGAATAGCATTACCTGGGTTTGGTTCGGTGACGAGAGAAAGAGGCTAAAATGTTGGCGGCTCAAGGAAGTGCCCGTCGCTAGAGTTTTACTCATCTATTTGGGAGGTCTTTTCGATGTAGTTGAGAAAAAATTAACTACATATATTTTACTATCATATAATATACCATAAAAGTTAAGTTTATTCCCCCATAATAACAAACTAATTACGCACGTATTCTCTAAAAAAAATCTGCTTTATATTTTTCTCCTTTATTGATTCCTTCTATTTTTTTGTGTTTTGTTTTATTTTTAGATTTGAAAATCACGTAAACATAAAAATAAACAATCCATGTAATGCTATTTTTTTTATAAAAAAAAATTACAGAATAGATATTTTTAAATAATGAATCGCTATTTTATTTTATTTTTAAAAAAGATTTAAAAGCAGTTTTTACAATTAAAGATTAATTTAATTTCCGAATTGGAAAATAAAAAAAACTGAATAATTACAAACAGAAAGCCAAAAACTGAAATATAAGAACACAAATTAATTTTAAAATGAAAAAAATCAAACAATTAAAAAAGACGTTTAGGACTCTTTTTTATAAATAATAAGACGTTTAGGACTCTAAATTATTACATATAATGGTATTAAATAATAAATAACTATTTTTTAAATGAGTTTAAAACCAATCAGTTGTAAAAAATAGGAATTTTTTTTTGGGTGCATTTTTAAAATTTTGACTTTATCTTAAATAATTGAGGTTTTTGAATTCAAAACTGATTATAACTTTTATTTACAGTTTTAGAGTTTTAACTTTTTTGTTTTTCATTTTCCCTTTCTAAAAATACAAAACACAGTATAACGTTCTTTTCTTTTTTTTTATGTGATTTTATTTTTGAAAGAGAATCATCCTGAGAAATTTTAATTATGCTTCGTGGCTTTCAGGTAACAAATTGAATTATTTTCTTTTTTTCGATGATTTTATTTCTTTGCAATGTTTCTATAATAAAAATTGAATGAAGAAAATATTCATCATAAATAAGAGGATCTTCATTTGAAGGATCCAAATTCAACATAAGATTGAAGTGAAGGTTATAATTAGAAATATATGGAAATGTTGATCAACTTTTTTAATGAATTGACAACATTATACATGAATTTTTTTATTTAATATTTACTACTATCATTGCATATATTGAAGCCACAATTCCTGAATGAAGAACTTTTTCGTCTATTAGAATTAGAGTTTTAAAAAATCACTTTAAATATAGCTATAGTGTACATAAGTAATTGCATTGAAGAATCTTCTTAGCGTAAATTATCATTTAATTCATTAAAGATAAATTAATTAGTAGTTTGAGTTACTAATTTTTTTTTTTATTATATTAAAGTGTCTATCTTATTATAATTGGAAATAACTTGATAATTTGTAAAATCTTAATGTAACAGTGATACAGACATGCTTGCTACACTTCACTTTGATTAACTCATAACTTATTAAGAAAAAAAAAAGAGAAAGAAAAAAGAGTTCTCATACGAGGGAGAAAATGCACACTTATCAATTAATTAAATATAATTAATTTGTTTTTTTAATAAAGAAAAGAAGTTGCTATTTTAGAAGATAAGTTAGAGTTTTTCACTAAATAAAAATTATTTATTTTTTTCTTAAAAAAAACATGTAAAAGAGTGTCATTATTACTTACTTGTGAAATTCACAATAAATGATGTATCCCTCTGAAATGATATATAAATGATTTTAAATTTAATTAAATAGTAACATGTTAAATTTAAAAATTAAAACCTTAAATACATCCCTAAAACAAATTCAACCGTGAATTCAAAATATAAATAACAATTTATTAAAATGGACCTGTTAGATATTAATTTAAATTTCCTACATATAATGAAAATTAATTTAGAAATGTTCACGAATTTAAAATTTTATTGAAACATATACCTAAATAGAGGATAAAATAAAAGTAAAATCATGATTTTAATAATTATAGAATAAAATCGAATTTTAAATAATTAAGAAATAATTAAATATAAAGTCTTTTACAATTAAAAATCACACAATTTTTTCAGTTTCAAAAGAAAGTTACACACGTTCTTGGAAAAAACTTAACCGTTATGTGATTTAATGAAGTAAAACACATGTTAATTAATTAAGGTTAAGTAAAATGAACTATAAATTTAAACACATGGCATGCATGTATTGGACTGATGCCGGTGCGGATAAGTTTTTACCCACGTTCTTTATTTTCACAAAATATGTCTGAGATCCTATACTTTTGAAACCGTATTTCTACAAAATATGGTAAAATCGCATTTCTAAAATTCATTTGTTGACATCTACTTAAATTTTAAATTATTGTTAATTGTTTTTCAATTTTACATATAAAAAAAACTTCTAACCAAAAATATTACTACCAAATAATCAACAAAAAATTGACATTTGTAGGGCACGCCTTCGAAAGATTTGTATTTATTTTTTAAAAAAGTTTTTTTTTTTAAAAAAACAAATGCAATTGTTTTCCCATTAAACTTAAAAATAAAAATAAAAATAAAAGTTGGATTCTAAGTTGAGAATAAATTTATAAATAAACAAATTATGTATAGTTTATTAGTTTAGAGTTGATATAGCTATTTTTAATTTGAATTAAGATGTAAATATTTTCAACTATTTAATTAAAAAATAAAAACTTAAATGCATGTGTTTTTTTAAAAAATGATTAGTTAGAATTCTCACACCATCGTAATTTGCCGATCTTTTTTTTAAAATAATAATTAAGAAGAGTCAATTATTTTTTTTGTTAAACCAAAAATAAAAAGAATAGAAAAGAGTCTTATTAACTGTGGTAACATTTTAATTTACAATTCGGTAATTTATATGATTATTGTGTTTTATGGATAATGCTTATCATTCAATTTTTATTTTTTATGTTTCAGTTATACTATCATAGTATCATATATATATATATAGGCCCGCCTACGTGGCGCCACTAGAATCTAGAATTCCCTTTTAATTTATTTATTTTCAAAACTAGCCTTCGCCTTTCATGAAAAGTTCTGACTTTTATGAATAGTTGCGACTTTTATGAAAAATTGCGACTTTTTTGAAGAATTGTGACTTTTTTGAAGAGTTGTGACTTTTATGAAGAGTTGCGATTTTTATGAAAAGTTGCGACTTTTATGAAAAGTTGCGACTTTTATGAAAGGTTGTGACCTTTCTGATAAGGCACAATAAATATTTGTTCACAGTACCCTTTGTTGTTTATAAATAGAGGGATTTCCTCTTATTTTAAAACAACGAAAATTTTGAGCTACTTCTTCTTCTTCTTTTGCACAATTAAATATTCGTGTACTTTGCTCCTGTTGAGTGACTCACTTCACCATTATTTTTTGTATCAATACACTGGTGAATAGAATCGTCCTATCCTGAAAGAATCTATTCCTTTAAACCTCGGGTACTAGAGGGGAATAATTTTCTTAAGGGTACACTATGCATTTAGTGGGCTCGATTTTTTTCTTTCTGTTACATTCTATGCTTATTTTATTAATTGATGTACATCTTTTAAACTTTGTTGTTTATGTTTCTTAAAAGTTATTGTTATAAGTATTTGTTAGTATAGATAAATAACACACGTTAATTGAGTATTCATGCAAGTTTTCTCTACTAAAATTGTTGAAAATAGAGTAAAAGAATTCCTTAAAGATCTGTACTATCATATCTTGAAGACAAAATTCAAATTTGGTATGTCATTGTAAACAGATAAAGATCTTAAAAACTTTATCGCACCTTGATGTGCAAAGTGAACCAGGAAAAGAAGACAAAAATTAATAAACTTTTGACATAAGTTCAAGGATGTGCTGGATGACCTATAGAGGAATATGACTAGACTGCAACATCTTTTAATCCCAAAGAAATAGATAATTACACAATAAATTAATTGCTCATATTCAATATGAAGTATGTATAAATTTCTCAAGTTTACTGCAAGTTGTAAATATTTTTCATGAAGTAATAGATGTGTTTTCAACACTGTGATTGGAATAGAAGTGTAGTTTCAAATTAAACTTTTTATCGTATGTTGATTTTTAAAAAACACCCAAACAAACTGAATAGTTTTGTGTAATATTTTTCCCTTTCAAGTATATATAATAAGTTGAGTTGTTGTCCAATATGATACATTTTCCCTTTAATTTTCATTTAAATAATTACTCATGATACATTTAAATGGGAACTTTAAAATGATATATGTAAAACAAAAGGTAGTGCTGAATTTTTCGAATATTTAATATTACCGGTTGATGCATTTGATTCATCAAAAATATCGAATAGTAACACTTCCTAGAAGCAAAATGATAAATTATAAAATCAAATTAAAGATGATTGATTGAAGGATAAATGATAAGATGTTATAATTATCACTTTCTTTGTAGTGTTTACTTTAAATGACTAATAGGTTATAAATATTATTTTATAAATTCCGTAACATTAAATTTCCGTGTGAGGCGCGGATAATTTTACTAGTTTTTTAAATTTGAAATCAATTTATCTAAAAACTAATAACTTAATTGTTAGTAAAGTGTGAACTGGAGAGGAAAAATAGGGAAAGTGAATTTTTAAATAGGAGTTTCTGCTAACTCTTTTTATGTTTCTATTTTGTTTTTATTGCATTATTTTTAAAAAAATTATAATTAACAGTTTTTATTATATTACTTTTTTGTTAAATTTTAATTTATAAATTAAAATTAAAATTATTTGAATTATGGAATTTCAAATTGGAAGTAGAAAATTCTTAATCAATTTACTTATATTTTAGGAATTCACTACTTCTCTTTACATAACTCAAAATTTAAAAGATAAAAATATTTACATATATTTAAAACTGATCCCACTAAGTTATTTAAAATTGATCAACTAATTTAAAATAAGTAACTGCAAAATTGCATGCAAGTGTTTTTTTTTTGTAAAAATTATTTTTTATAAATATTTATTTTTAAATAAAGAATCTTTTAAGATTAAATTTATTTTTATTTTTAATAATAAATACTATTTTTACGGGGAATTATAGTGCATACGGTTGCATTACTATTTTTTAAAAATAAATTATTAAATATCACAAATATGAAATTTATAATTAAAAAAAAACCTGTCATAATTTTTTAAACTTTTTAAAAAAATAATAATTTTATTTTCCTTTTCTTTGAAGAGATATGATTTGAAACTAACCTTATTAATCTCAACAACATTTGTTTTCAGTGACAATAGCATGTTGATGGTACTTATAATTTAATAACTTTATCTAATTGTATTAAAAATAATATATTAATTATTTATATATTTTTATTTTCCTTTTCTTTGAAGAGATATGATTTGAAACTAACCTTATTAATCTCAACAACATTTTTTTTCAGTGACAATAGCATGTTAATGGTACTTATAATTTAATAACTTTATCTAATTGTATTAAAAATAATATATTAATTATTTATATAAAATTAGATTAAAGTTTTATACCATGTTAAGATAAACATATTTACTAAAGAATAAAAACATATTTAAAAAAGCTAAACAAATCTAAAAATTCATAAAATAAAAGAAGATATTTATAGTAAATTGAAGGAATAGAAGTTGATCCGTTTTTTCATCCTTCGACATTTTTTTTTCACTAAAAATAATTTATTTTTATGTGGTATATTCATTTGATAACTTACTTTTATGTGGTTATATTAATTAATTTACTTATAATAATTTTTTTAAATTGATCACCGAAATTCATTATTTTGTACATTCTTATTTTATGCAATTATTTGATTAAATGAAAATCATCTTATTTTACAGGATTGAAATAGAGACGATTGTGCTAAAGAGATTGCAACATACTTTGTAAATTATATTTAAATTTTGGCTAAAAGTAGAGTCAATATTTTTAATACTAGGTTTTAGATTGATCTATAAATTTAAAATTTAATTAATTAGCACAAGTTTTAATTCAACAAATACCATATATTCTTTTAGTTTTCACTAGTAAAATTACCTGCGCTTTGCGCGGGAATTTATAAAATAATTTTTAAAACCTACCAGTCATTAAAACTAAAACACTATTTTGTCTTACATACAAGATTACGTAGTAACAAACATTAATAATGTAAAGGAAAATAAAAATTATTACATCTTATCATTTATCCTTAATAACATAAGCATAAATTAATGACTGTAAAAATACATATCAGGATCTGTGGTGTCAGTGAGCCACTCAACAGGAGCAAAGTATACAAATATTTAATTGTGAAGAAGAAGAAGAAGAGTAGGTTCTGAATTTTCGTTCTTTTAAAATGAGAAGAAATCCCTCTATTTATAGACAACAAAGGGTAGTGTGAACAAATATTTATTGTGCCTATCGGAAAGGTTACAACTATTTGGAAAAGTTGCAACCTTTCAAAAAGGTCACAACTTTTCATAAAAGTTGCAACTCTTCATTAAAGTCACAACTCTTTATAAAAGTCACAACTTTTCATAAAAGCCGCAACTTTTCATAAATGTCACAACTTTTCATGAAAGAGGAAGACTAGTTTTGAAAATAAATAAATAAAAAATGAATTCTTGTTTGTTGTGGCGCCACGTAGGCGGGCCTAAGATTCTCTTATATATATATATGATTATACCAGAAGAAGGGGAAGTTAGAATAATGTTTAGTGGTTTAACACATAACCAATGCGTGGTTTTTTACTGTTACTTCCTCTTTTTTGCTTCACTGAGGATCAGTCCAATATGTGTTGCGCAAAAAAACATTATGGCAGTGGAGAAGTATAGGAGAGATGTTTCATTTGTAAAATAAAAATCGCCACGTTAAGAAAACATTTTTCATCCTGGAAAATTCCCTTGTACTATGTGCCATGGAAAACAACAGATGCATTTAATGTCTAAAATTGAAGATGAAGTTTCATTGGAATTCCTCAGAAACTCGATCGTGCGAACAAAAAGGTACTTCACTACTTCATTAATTTCCTTTGTTCCCTATTTTGGAAGTTTTTCCTGTCGAATTTACCCAGAAAATCCTTAATTACTATGTCTTGTTTGATGTTTGGTAATTTGAATTGCTACTTTCCCTTTGATTTTTCTTTCTTCTTCTCAGTTTGCTTCTTCGTTTCAGTATTCCTCAAATAATTCTTTATCGCCTACACTCCTCCATTAATATCTCTCTGATTTTACCTGTTTCTTCTTAATTTTCAATATAAGTAAGTAGTGTAAATATCTTATCGATTTCGCTAAAACTACTTGCTCTTACGCCTCCCACTTCTCATGCTTACCTCTACGTATAGATAGTGCACTTTATATGATAAAGTTGATGATCCTGACGTGTTTGATATAAATTTATGTATATGCAGTTGTTTCAAAAATAAAATATAGGATTTGATTTTGGGTTGTCAAAATTTACCATGCGTTCGACAATTTGTTCGGAAGAAAGGAATAGTCATTAGTGATTGCGTACAATTAGTAATCGGTACCGCTAGATTATTAGGTAGTAATTGTCCCCTACTTGTTGTTTGTCGATTCTAGATAATCTCTCCACCTTAACACTTAAGATCAAGAACATCCTTAGTAGAAAAATAGTGGAATCTCATCTCAATATATAAATGCATGAAACTGCAGAATACTTGAAGGCTAAGAGAAAAAGACTGAATATTTAAACTTAGTAGAATATTCCCTCCATCTCAAGAAATATGAAAAACAATGCAAAAAATAGAGAGAACTTGAGTCTAAAGGCAAAAAAGTAAAGTGAGAGCTTACTAGCTAAGAGCAAAACCTGGTGAAAATATCAAAAAATAAAAGCGCAAATAACAAGGAAAACTTAAGGCAAAGTGAAAAGTGGAAATGGTTTGAAGTTGGTTTTGGAGTTTAATGTAGCTGGCGAGATTTTGCTCTAAGAACTCGCTCCTCCAAAGTTCTGGAGGCAACTCCAGAATCTTCTCATTGGTGAAGGAGTATTCTATGACTTTGGATATAAATGTCTTTGTGCTCGAGTTTATTTCAAACAAGAATTCTTTTGGATTTGTTAGTGCCATTGAGATCATCCATGTGGCTGATAAGATATTTGTTGACTCCATCAGTAAAGATAGTGGCAATGGTGCTAACAGTTCTTTAAATTAAATTTAAGTAAACGAGGGATTCAGACTATGTACATGTTGAAAATTGGTGGTTCATCAATTAAATCCACTCAAGATTCAGGGTTCAGGAGGAAGTGGGAGGAGTATTCAAGCTAATGATCATTGCAGATGCAGGTTCAGAAGCCAAAAACCATTCCAACATTACTTGTGCTTCCCCGAATGAAACCTTTGTTTCTCCACTTCTTGCGTATGAAACAACAGAAATTATGAGCAACACTTATGTCATGGAGAAGCTGTTGAACATGTCATGAAAATTGGATATGGATCCAGATTTTGATTTTGTACTTCGCTTACGTTTCTGTGAGTTTGACTATAATAAACCAAATCAAAAGATCTTCAAAATCTATATATATAAATAATAAAACTGCAGCAGACAACTACGACATTTTCTCACGAGCTGGGGGAATGAACAAGGCATACCATGAGGATTACTTTGATGGGATATCCTCGAAAAGTAGTAGTCTCTGGGTTCAACTTGGTCCAGATACATCGACTGGTTCTGATGCTCTTTTGAATGGTTTGGAGGTTTTCAAGTTGAGTCGGAATGGTAATCTTGCGTATATACACAGAAATATGAGAATGTTCCAGATAAATCAACTTTTAAAATATAATCTTGTGGGTAGGAATTGGAGCAAGTATTGCATTCATTATCTTTCTTGCAGGTTTAGTCATATGGCTATATATGTAGCAAAGATGACACAAAGAAAAGTTCACCTGGATGGAGGTCTTGTTGGAATGTATGCGTCCACTTAAGTCGATGGGACCAGGTCCTCAACACAGTTACAGTAATAGACAGTAAATAAAAAATGCTGAAAGTAAAGATTGACAAGCAACTTTACGTGGAAACCTCCTTACTCAAGGGAGTAAAACCACGACATGTTCTCAACAGGACTTTTCAAACTGCTTTCACTAATCTTCTACAAGCAAAAGTAAAAGCCAGTTTACAAAATGAGATTAGCCTGCTAATCTCCACACTAAGCAATACCTCATATCACTTAGCTTAGCCAGAGCAGATACAACATTGCCCACTATACTAATCCTAACCGATTAACATAGACTTTTAGAATAAGAACCTAAGTTACCCTTAACCTAGTTCTTACAATGATTCACACAAGTTTGAAACATTTCTTTCACAAGCGAAACGAATCCTACAATATAAGCACGATTACAAGCAATCAAAGTAACAGCTGGTACAGGAAGCAATGATGCACTCTATCAGGTCCATGTTGTTTTGAAGGTTGAAAAATCTCTCTTTGAATGAATGAATAATTTTGTTGTTTGTAAGTTGAATATAAACCATGAAGAGTGATTACCCAACGTACAAGCAACCTAATCGCTCCTAATTGGTGAAGTACTCTGCAGCTTCACCAACTTTCTGACACAGACAACTTTTATAGTTGTACAACACTTTGACAATTGGACGAGTATTCATACTCTGCAGAGGACCAAGTTCATGCACTTGTGAGGAGATCATCAAAACATCTAGGAGCATAAGTACTTATCAATTTCCCCCTTTTTGATGATGACAAACAACCTGCATATCTCATCTCGTGAGTGCAATAACATTCATTCAAATAGCAGTGTATGGGAATCGGTACCCCCCCTTAATCAGTTAGCCAATTGCAAAAAAAACTTCCCCCTTTTGACATCATTGAAAAGGTGAAGCAGTAAACATATCCAAGTTAAAATGTAAGGCAGTTAAGAATTCAGGGCCACGGGCCACACAGAACATGCGTATGAAAGCAAAAAGAGATGATAAATGCACACATGAACAGGGAAGAAAACGGAAAGAGCATGATATTACACATACTGACCACTGTAGTCAGTCAGGAAAATAAAAAGCCACAAGAGTTTAGGATTGTAAGGTGGAACAACAAAAAGAAAAGACAACTAGAGAGACAAGACACATTTAGGACGGAGAAGGGGAGAGATTAAAAGTACGCATCAACATCATCAGTCGCTCATTGCCACTCTCATGGGCCTTTATCAGTTGCTTGTTTAGGGACTTAATTTCCTCATTGAGAGAGGAATTTGACTTCAGAAGCATTGTGTTTTCATCCCTCAACTCTTTGAGCACCTGCTCATGACCCTCACTGGTACCAGGTCCTCTGGAAACAGCCTTCTGCAATTCAGACTTGAGCCTAGTGATTTCAACCTTCTTATCGCTCAGAATCTTGGTGAGATCAATCACCTCCCTCTTAAGAGTATCCTGTTGCTCCAGAACATCCGCCACTTGAGATCTGCTCCTAGCCTGGCCCTCAATGCACTCACATTCTAGTAGAGTAGACATAGTGAACATCTGCTTGGTGGTACCAGGCACCCCTTTTTCCCAATGGAACTTCAAAATGGTTAAAAACAAAGTTTAGCAGATACCCATAGGGAGTGTCGTGCTTAGCATTCTTCCATGTCATTACCCTGTGCATGTGTTCCAACATAAATGCAGGGAGGTTGATTTCCTCAAGCTCATCAAGCTTTTCCATGAGGAAGAGATCGGCAGCAGAAGCCACTGCTCTCTTCTCAGTCCTGGGCACTATTACTTTGTTAATGAACTCAAACATCAACTTATACTCCCCTTTGAGAAATTTCTTAGGGATCCCTGCACGCTTGGCATCTCCTCGTTTGGTAGCAAGCTTCGAGAAATCACCCATTGGTTTACAGCCCTCAATAGTTCGAACTCCTACCACAGGCACTCCAAGAATGATTCCCAGAGTTTCTTCATCAAGATGAATCTTCACATTCCCGATAATAGTTGTGATTCCACCACCTTCCAGTAGTTCCATTTTGTAGAAGAACTCACGCACTTCAGGTTCGTGCAAGTATGGAACTGGTGGTTCAAACAGATGATTCCAGCCTTGAATGGTAACATCGTCAACTTGATTTGCCATATCAAATTTAGTTAGAATGTCAGAGTCAAAGACTCTGCCATTCAAGACTCTTTGTTGCTCTATTTTCTCTACCATTTTCTCTCTAGTCAATTCCTTTTCTTTGATTTGATTTTTAACCTTGGGACCAGGTCCTTTTACGGGTTGTTCCTCTAACTACTTTCTCCCTTTTTATCCTTTTGTAGGAGATGTCTGTCTTTTAACCTTCACCCTTTTTGTAGGTTATTTCACCCTCTTTATAGGAGATTTCTTTCCCCCTTTTTGATTTACCTTTGATTTAACCCTTTCTTCTTCAGCTTCTCTTCCCCTTTTTGCCACATACTTGGCAGCATCCTCAGATCCAGTCTCACTGTTCTCAATAGACAAGGGAGTAGAAGCAGGTTGTTCAGGTTCAAGCCCTTCTCTTCTCCTCTTCCTAGTTCTCTCAGTCTAGGCTTTGCTTGCCGCAATAGCACTTCCCATAACCTTTTGTGTTTCGCTCCTTGTAGCGTACTTCCTTTTGTCCCCCTTAGAGTGAGATATTACCAACTTTCCCTTCCTTTTTCTCTGTTGCTACTTTTCTCGTTCAATAGATTTACCAACAATGTCAACCTCAGACGTGCCTTTAACTGTTTCCAACTCAGGAACATTTACTTGAGATTGGTTTCCTCCTCGCATTCCCCTTGAGCGCCATTTTAATGGGATCTCTTCTTGTTCTTCCTTATCGCTCCCAACATCAAAGGATTTTGGTGTTTGGTCAAAGATAGGCTTACTTCTGTGAGGGACCTGATCCGGTGACTCCAGTTCATGTTCCAGAAAAGTAGGTTGAACATCACCTCTCAATGAGGCTAAGCTTTGAACGGCCACCAGTTCTGCCCCAACAGTTAGGATACATGATTCAGGACCTTTCCTTTCTGGCAAGTCCCCTTCAAACAATCTCTCAAAAATAGTAGACGACACTGCTATGGAACCAATTTCAATTTCTTCTAAAGAAAGTCCAACATTAGGTTTTGCCAGTGATTGTGCCTCTGAATTTTGGGATTTGTTACCAAATAACATCAGAATGGGAGAACAAACCAAAATATTTTCAGGGTGAAGAACAGGGGAGGCTACGATGTCGGCTGGCGGAGTGATGGATTCATCCATTTCACCAACACCACAGATTGGGGTGGAGGGAGACTCTTCTGGGGGAGGCACAGAGAAGTTGAATGAACTAGGGTTTTCAACCTCTTGAGAGATAGGTGTCTTTGAAGAAGACTCAGAGTTAGGCATTTTGAAGAGAAGAGGGAAGCGGAATTTGGAGAGAAATTTAGAGATTTTTAGAAGAAGGTTTTAGATTTTAGAAGCAGAATTTGGAGAGAATTAGATTTTAAAGTCAAAAGGTATCGGGTCCCAACAGTGGTGACCCTTGGTTTTAAAAGCGACAAAACGTTTAAAACTGATGCGATGAATGGGTGAGTGACACGTGGCATAATGTTGACATTTAGACAGTGTAGCATAAGTAATACTAATCTCACGAGGACCAGGTCCCCCTTTCACTTTGTAACCCTGCCTAGTATGATTAAATCATCCGTTCAGCTAGACATACCATGAGTGTATACCATCATTAAGGTACCTAAGATGAATTCTTTTATGACCAACATTAAAACAAGTATAGATACCTGCCCTACTTAGCATAGTCAACAAGAAGGAAATTTGTACAATATTGTTAAGGAATCATGTGATTTTGTGCATCCCCAGCCTCATCCTATTTTTGATGAAGGATTCTTTGCTTAGAGCCTTTGTAAAGATGTCAGCCAGTTGATCTTCAGTCCTGCAGAACTTCATCACCACATTCTGATTTTCAACATTGTCCCTCAGAAAATGATGTCTCACATCTATATGCTTTGTCCTCTTATGCTGGACATGATTCTTGGCCATATTCATGGCACTGGTGTTTCACAAATGATAGGAATGGTGTCTGAGAATACACCAAAGTCTTCCAACTGCTGCTTGATCCACAATAGTTGTGCACAACATGATGCAACAACCACATATTCTGCCTCTGCAGTGGACAATGCTACATAGTTCTGCTTCTTGGTTTCCCATGAAATCAATGTTGATCCTAGAAAGTGTGCCATGCCTGATGTGCTTTTTTGATCAACTAAAAAACCTGCATAATCAGCATCAGCATAACCAGTGATATCAAAAGAGTCACCAGTGGGATAAAAGAGGACCAGGTCCTGAGCTCCCTTTAGGTATCTTAGGACACGTTTAGCTGCCTTAAGATGAGACTCTTTTGGTGCTGCTTGAAATCTTGCACACATCCCTACACTGAACAGTATGGTTGGCCTGCTTGCAGTGAGGTACAAGAGTGACCCAATAATTCCCCTATACATGGCCTGATTGACCTCCACACCATTTTCATCTTTATCAAGTTTCACACTTGTGCTCATAGGAGTATCCATCACCTTTGCCTCAAGAAGATTAAATTTCTTGAGCAGCTCTTTGATATACTTCTCTTGGCATATTGAAATGCCTTGAGAGGTTTGTTTGATTTGCAAGCCTAGGAAGAAAGTGAGCTCACCCATCATGCTCATTTCGAACTCACTACTCATCTAAACAACAAACTCTTTGTACAGTGAGTCTGAAGTAGCTCCAAATATGATATCACCTACATATACCTGCACAATCAACAATTCCTTACCTCTAGATTTCAAGAACAAAGTATTATCAATTTTACCTCTCTTGAACTCATTGGCTAGCAGGAACTTTGACAGGCGTTCATACCAAGCTATGGGAGCTTGCTTTAACCCATACAAAGCTTTGTCCAGTTTCAACACATAATTGGGCATGTCTGCATCTTCAAAGCCTAAGGGATGTTTGATATATACTTCCTCCTTCAGATTCCCATTCAAGAAATCACTCTTGACATCCATTTGAAACAGCTTGAACTCCATGTGGGCGGCAAAAGCTATTAAGATTATGATGGCTTCCATTCTAGATACAGGAGCAAAGGTCTCATCATAATCAATCCCTTCTTCTTGGTTGTAACCTTGCACCATAAGCCTTGATTTATTTCTAGTAATGGTGCCATGCTCATCAAGTTTGTTTCTGAAGACCCATCTAGTCCCAATAATAGTTCTGTCAATTAGTTTGGGGACCAGGTGCCACACCTTGCTTCTCTCAAACTGATGAAGTTCCTCCTGTATTGAAGTTACCCAATCTACATCCTGTAAGGCTTCTTTGATGTTCTTTGGTTCAATGGATGATATGAATGCTGAATGAGCAACTAGATTTCTTGATTTGGATCTGGTTTGAATTCCTGAGTCAAGTGGAGAGATGATATTGTCCAGTGGATGTGAAGAATATTGATGCTTCCATCCAGACTTTCTGGTAATCTCTTCTTCCATGTCAGCATCAGAACCACCTTCATCTTCTTAAAGATTTTGAGACACTGTTTCCTGTGATGAACCTGAGGGACTAGGTCCTCCTGAGTGTTCTACATCCTTCTCTTTTGTACCCTGATCATCCTGCTGCTTGTTCATCAGCTCCTCAAACTCGTAGTCCTCATTGTTCTCATTTTGTTTGTAACACCCCTCAAAATAAAGTAGGATAAAGTAGAGCCTCACATGGTTTTTATTCATTAATAACTTGTTAAAATAATGAAGAATATCCTTTTTAGTCAGTTTTAAAGAGTTTGGGAGTCAAACGGCAAGGGACGACCAAGACGTTTGGAAACTAGTCTTTTACGTGTTGGTGTGTTCTAGTATGTTGTGCATGTTTTTATGTGTTGTTTGGAGTAAAAAAATCAGTGGAGGTGACCCTAGTGTGTTAATAAAAGTTTTTAGGGTCAAAACGTTCGAATACGATGCCCCGGGACCAACCTAATGGTCCCCGAGGAGGACCCCAACCCTTGGCCAAACAAGCTGCCAAGGCAGCTTGCAAGTTGTTCATGGAGGGAGTGGCTCCGCGTCGCGGACCTGCTCCACCAAAAGCCAAATGTTTGGTCCGCGTCGTGGACATGTCGCGGACTCTACTGTCTCGGAATTTAATTTATGAAACTTGCGGGAACACCTCCGCATCGCGAACTTGATCCCCGACGAGATCTACGAAAATAGAACTCAAATTTGACTTGTTTAAAAGGTCCAACTAAGTGAAGGGTAGTTTGGGTACTTGGGGAATTATTATAAATGGTTATTATACCTATTTTAGGGTATTTTAAGTTGGTTAAAAAACCCTAAACTTAGAATTAGACCTCATTCTCCAAATTGAACCTTCCCTCTCCAATAAATTTCTCTCTCTAGAACTCCATGGAAGCCATTGATGAAGCTTCAAACTAGGGGATGAGTTCCTACTGATTTCTCTTCAAATTCCTAAGGAAATTAATCATAAAGGTATGGGGATTTTATCTTTGATTCTCCTTTCAATCAAAGAGCCAAATCAAAGTAATTTCAATGTTTTTCAAAAACACTAAAAATCCCAATTTCAATTCTAAGCTTGGGTTCTTGCATGAAAGTATTTCAAATGATGATTTATGTTAATATTGATATTTTTAAGATAAAAAACTCCATGAACCCTTGCATATCTTGAAATCCAAATTTTTGGGTCTAAAGTGGGTCTATTGATTATGAGCTAATAATGTGATATT
>JAJOOS010008592.1:0-32061 GCA_029582725.1 Solanum chiquidenum
ATTATTTTTTAACGGTGGTTTTGCAAAACCATTTTTTACACGTGGCCAATTATAATTCGGTCACGTCATTATTATTTTTATAATAAAAAATTAAAATTAAAATGTTTGTTCAGAAATTTGATTTTTTATTATAAAAAAAATAATGACGTGGCCGAATTATAATTTGCCACGTGTAAAAAATGGTTTTGCAAAAACACTGTTAAAATGTTTGTTCAGAATTTTAATTTTTTATTATAAAAAAAATAATGACGTCGCCGAATTATAATTGGTCACGTGTAAAAAATGGTTTTGCAAAACCACCGTTAAAAAATAATGGCATGAATGAGCCTTTTCTTAAACGATAATGGCATAGATGAGCCAAACTTTTAACGAATGGCATAAATAAGCCTTTTCTGAAAGTTCGATGGCATATTTTAGCCTTTTCCCTATATTAAAATATCCTTTGAATTATTCTAGGATATATTGGGTATAAAAAATTATTGTAAATGGAGGGAGGGAATATTAATCAATGAGGTTTGGTAGAAACAAAAAGGTTGGTAGGAGATAAGACTAACACCCAATGACCACTTCTTTTGCTTTTCCTTTTCCTTGTTTCACGACAACACTTGATGAGTAATATATTATGCTTTCGTCGTTTCAATTTTTGATTTGATACGAAAAAAAAACTTTTGAACATATTGTAATTTTAAATTAAAGATACATCAAAAATATATGACAATGCTCTACTAGTGGAGTTGTCTGGTCAATTCATATGAGTGTCGTGTTCCATGCAATTTAATATGAATTCTTCACGATATTCACATGAGTTTATTTTTCCATGGTTGTCAACAAAGTGGTAATCACTGTGGATAGAGTACAAATGTACAATCACATTTTTGATGCTCTTATTAGTTATTATTTGGAACAAAATATCATCACTGACTCACTTCACTAGTATTTTATGCTTTTTAGTTACAAAATGTGATGAGTGACAGTAATTGCAAACAAATTAAAGCAAAATTACACGAATCTAACATGTGTTTGGATCACTTTGACTACTTTCATGAGGTTACCTGCTATCTCCCACTAGCATAGTTACCAGACAACACTGTCTACCAAGGCTTGAACTGTTGTCTCTGGCAAGGATTGTTGGCCTAGTTTCTTGATGTCGTTTCCTTGTCTAATAGCGGAATTTTTCTCCTCAAACTGATTCTTGGCCTCTGAGAGTTTCATGTGGTTCATTTCCCCGCCCAATCTGTCAGCTAAGCGGAGCATCTCTCTTTCATGTTCAATCTCCTCTACAACTTTTGGAGATATGTATTCAGAATCTCGTAGTCTTCTTTTATATCCACCTCCTGTTGCCCTGGATGATTTCTGCAGAGAAGTACATCATGATTGTGAATTCAGGTGATGGTCCAAAGTTTGTTATTGCTTCAAAAGGGTTGCATCATTCTCCCTCTGGCTTGTTTCTGCCAAGTATTTTAGTAAGATATTACATGAATAAATACTGTGTTTCAAGTCCAATTTCTTTGGCCTGCTCAACAATGTCTATAGCATGATCTAGCAGTAAACGCCCTTCATTAATACATCAGTAACAAGATTTGATCTTGAACCATTATTAGGTCTGCAGAGCAAGACAGCTTACATTATGCAAGTCAATACCAGCATTTTGAAAGTTGAAAAGAATGTAAGGAATGATACACCTCGAATTATTTGAGACCGCAACTTCAGTTCAACTGAGGGGTTGAGTGCTAGCAGACTCTTAAGGTTTTCAATAAACGGCTTTGTCAGTTAACAAATCAACAACAAAAGGCAAAGATCTTTGTGCAAGAGAAAGCCAAGAAGACGTCAGTTTGAGGTCTTCTTCGATCCTTACTCAGATTTCTTCTCAATATCTTACCATTGATCTCCACAATTGCAGCTTCCATTCAAGAACTTATGGTATCTATTAACATCCCGCACAATAATCTCTCTCTCAACAAGTCTACTAATATACTTAAATGCCTCATGACAATCCCTGCAAATTCTCAAATTCTTCACAATCCGCAAAGCTTTACCAGGTGGTGCTGTTCCATTCAACAATCCAAATGCCAATGCCAGCTTCTCACTGTGATGCCAAAGTGATTTCTTCTTCTCCTTCTCTTCTACTTCATGCAACATTTCAGTCCATACGGGCACGTAACCCAGTTTCTCAATCTCCTCCATTAACTCTGTTAACTTAGCATAAATCTCATCGGTTCTCTCATGCCTCCTATCACCAGCTAAAAACACATGAACCTCTCCCAGCGCTTCAATCCAACTCTTCCCACCTTCCTTCCTCACTTTCTTATCCTTCATTCTCTTCCACACCTCCCTCACCTCATCCCACCTCCCTGCACTTGCATAAGCATTAGCCAAAATTACATAAGCTGAATCATCCATTGGGTTAATCTCCAACAACCTATCACTCATCCTCCACGCAATATCCATATTCACGTGATATGCACATTTAGACAATAATACTCGCCATAAAGCTGCATCTGGCTTAAAAGGCATGGTTAAAGCAATTCGCTCTGCCTCCTCCAGACGTCCTGCTTTTCCCAATGCACCCACCAAACACGTATAGTGCTCAAGACACGGCTCCAAACTATACTCTTCGGTCATCCTCTTGAACCATATCTCAGTCTCTTCAACTAAACCTGCATTGTATAATGCCGTCAAAGTAGCTAAGAAACTGTACTCATCTGGTACCATTCCCCGTTCTTCCATTAAAGTGAAAAGCTCTATGACATTTCCTTGTTCCCCTTGTTGAGCATGCCCTGCCATCATCGCATTCCACCCGACAATATTGAGTTCCATTTCTAGCTCATCAAACACTCCACGAGCGTTCCCCACAAGCCCACATTTCCCATACCCATCAATCAATGCACTGCCTACAATAACATTCAAATTAAGCCCAGTTACCATCGCGTGCCCATGAATAATCCTACATTGTTCAAGCATAGCCATGTCAGAACCCGCCCGCAAAGCCCCAGAAACACTAACCATAGTAGATGCCATACCACTCCTCCTCATTTCAACAAAACACAACAAAGCATCAATAGGCTTATAATTCTGAGCAAACCCAACAATAACCGATGAGAAACAAACCTCGTCTCTCACACACATTTCATCGAACACCTTCTTCGCATTATTCGACAACCCAGTTTTAAAATACAATGACACAAGAGCTGACGCCGTAAACAGCTCTGAAGAGAATCCCAATTTGACAGCAACAGAATGAAGTTGTGCCCCGAAGGCGAGTGAAGGAAGAGTGGCGCATGTTTTGAGAAGGGACGTTAAAGTATGGCTATTGGGTAGGATTCTTGAAGGGTGACGGAGCATGGAAATGAAATGATGAAAGGAAAGCGGTGAGTTGGAGAATGCAGATGTGAGGGCTGTCCATGAAACGACATTGGGTGATGGGATTGACCGGAAAACACGGGCGGCGTCTGACCGGAGATCGGATTTGGAGTAGAGAGTGATGAGGTTGTTTAGGACTGCACGGTTAGCTTTTGCGGCGCCTGTTGTGATGGCTCGTGCATGTACGCACCGTGGGTCTGTTGAATCCATTTCTCAAGCCTGATTTGATTGTTTCATCGAACTAATACCAACAGAATGGACCCTAATGGTGGGTGGACGCGGATATTAATTATTAGGTAGTTGAGTGTTATCGTGCCAAGTTCCCAAAGTAGGGCTACAATTTGCTTACACTCGACTCTTTTTAGATTATTTTTGTAGAATTACGTTGAATATGTTGTTCTTGGAGAGTATTATTCCAAAGAAAATATCATCACCAACACTAAATATTTTATTGCTCTGATTAACAAATTAACTTTATTAGTTACAAGATGTGGCAGAGGAACAAGATTTTGATGATACAAACTCTGTGGAAGACAAAATGCAAGAAATTTCTCCATCCTAAACAGTATCATCCATGATGTACTGACAATTCATGTTTCAACTTTCAAATGTAAGATTGTAACAGTAGCTGACTGAAAGTTCACTATGAAGTTTGAATATTAACAAAAAGTAACAGAGACATGTTCTTCACTCAAGAAAACATTCCATAGAAACAACAAAACAAATACATGACATGTACAAACTTGTCAAGAAAGCAACAAAAGAAAAATTAACTTTGACAATACTACTATGCGTCGGTCTCAAACAAGTTAGAGATCGACTATATGACTAACCATATTTAACTATAACAACGCATCGTCAGGATCTTTCTTCTTTTTTTTTGATAAGGTGTGAGGAATGTTAAACACTCTGTGCATCTCATCAGTCATTTCATAAGCTAGATCATAATTTCTGACCATTTTATATCCCTTGATCATTATTCTATAAGTGACTAAATCAGGAGAGATGTTTGTTTCTCTGATTCCATCAAACAACCTCTGGGCCTCATCCATTCTATGTAACTTGGAATATTTATGGATGAAGCAATTGTAAATATAGACATCAGGAGAGATGTTCTGTCTTACCATCATTCTGAACAACCTCCTGGCCTCATCCATCTGATCTAACTTGCAAAATGCATCAATGAAGCAAGTATAAGTAACAACAGTAGGCCAGACTTCTCTTTTTTGCATGTCAAGGAGCAAAGCACAAGCCATGCTCATGTCTTTAATTTCACAAAAGCCAGAAATCATGGAGGTGTAATAGATGTTATCGGGACTCATACCCTCCCTGATTATTTTCATGAATAGTTTGTGGGCCTGTATCACTTTTATCTGCCTTGCAGCTTTTTTCACTTTCCCCCGCTTGCATAGCATGTCAATAAGAATTGTGTATGTGATGATGTTAGGAGTCATCTCAAGTTTAAGCATTCCCATATAAAGCATACTAGCCTTGTTAAAATGGGACTCTTTAACAAATCCATCAAGAAGAGAATTAAGAATTGTAACATTGGGAAACATGTCCCTCTTAAGCATCACCGTGATTAACTCCAATGCCTTCTTTGTGTTTATATCTTTGCACAACTGCTGAACAACTACATCATAGGTAAACAAATTGGGGATGATGCCTCGATCCACCATTTCATCAATCAGGTGCAAAGCTTCCATCACACGCCCATCAGTACAGTACTGCTTAACAATAAAATTGCAGGTAATGGTATCAGGCAGGTAACCTTTTTGTACCATCATAATCCTGTACTTCAATGATTTATCAACAGACCCCATGTCGCAGGAAGCACGAATTAATTTCAAACAAATTGAAGCATCTGGAGCCAAGTCACTGCTGATCATCTCCTCCAGTACGTCATCGGCTGAACTAAGATCTCCTTGAGCACAAAATTCAGTAATTAAAATGTTGTAAGCTGTTTGGTCAACTTTGTACCCAGAATTCTTAAGGTAATGAAAACAGTCCTTTGCAATTTTCGCTGCTCCAGCTGTGCACAAACCCTCAAGAATTGAGTTATAGTTAATTGGGGTAGGCCTGATGTTATCATCTTGCATACCTTGAATAGAACATAAACCTTCATCAATAATCCTGAATTTGCTGAACCCGCTGACAAGAATGCTATAGCTATATATATCTGGTGTTATTCCAGAATTACTCATCTCTTCAAAAACACTTATAGCTTTACTTACTTCGCCTTCAGCAAAGAATCCATGAATAATAGCATTGTAGCAATAAGAATTCAAAGATTGGTTCTCATACCTCAGTCTCCGAATGAATTTCAAAGCAACATCAGGACATCCAATTCTACAGAGTCCAAGGAGCCATACACTATATGTTGCAGCAGAAAGACTGATCTCTTTTTCCCGCATTTCTTTCAGAATCTTATAGGCCTCTTTTATAGATACCTTCTGTGTGCCTGGATAATTTTCACAGTAGAAATTCATCATGATTGTGTATGTCATTACATCAGGTGAGGGTCCAAAGTTATTCATTGTTTCAAATAGTCTAGCAAGATTCTCCCCTTGATTTGCTACTGCCAAGCAATTTAGTAGGTAATTACATGAATAAATACTTGGTTCAAGCCCGATTTTCTTAACCTGATTAACAACGTCAATAGCATGATCAAACAGTTTATTTGCAATAAAAATCTTGATGAGTTCATCAGCTACAAGAGTTGAAGGTGTCGTATTATTACTTGAACGCAGAACAAGATGCATTACCTTCAATAAGTCAACACCAGCATTCTGCAAGTAGAAAATCATTTGTTTAAGAAGTGTGTACACTTCCAAATCCATTCCAGCAAAGGCAAATGTATGTATCATCATTCTATAGCCATTTATTGAATGATACAAGCCATATTTTTTCAGAGATTTCTCAAAAGGAATCTCTTTCGCAACTTCCCAACTCAAAGACTTGCATACTGTAACTACAACTGAATTCACCTTGCGACCTTTCCAGTTAAGTGAATTCCTTGTTGGTATAACAGCTTTATCAGAATCATACAACAAGGATAATGAAGAAGAAACACCATGATAGTACTTTCTACAAAGGCTTCTCTGCTCCTTAAAGAAACCCAATTCATGTAAATCCTTGAATAACAAGCTGAAGGACTTTCTTGGTAACAAACCTAGACCCATAGAAGAAAAACTTCTCAACAATTATACAGAGTCTACATTATCACAAATAACCCAAGAAAAATCTACATTTTTTCTTTTTCTTTTGAGTAAAGTTTGCACCTTTATTCAAAATCTCGACACCCATTGAACAAAAAGATAATACTTGATCCCCTAGACAAGCTCTAATGGTTTCTAAGCTCTCTGGTCTGAAATTCAAAGAATCTTGAAAAAGGGAACCACAAGAATGAATATTAGAGCTAAATTTGATTTAACAGTACACCCAAACTGAAAAAGATTGGAACAGTTCACCTCAGCACAGCAATTTCAAATTGAGCCCAATCTGAGGTTATCTGCTTCTTTTCTTCTCATGGCGGCGGCTCAAAGCATAACTCAGTGAAGAGCTTAAAAACCATTCAAATTTACCGGCAATGATAATATTGTTCAAAATAAATTCTCCTCCTAATTGAGTAAGTTTCTAGGTTTGTTTCGATTTATTTGGCGGCAGCTTCTGCGTTTACTCTGGTTTTCTTTTGTAGTGCTGATGCTTTCCAAACTATGGCAAATAATTTAGATTTTATTTTTGGTCAAATAATATGATTTAATACTATGTTTCTTGGTCAAAATATGATCTAATACAATGTTTAAGTACTTGTCTATCATCAGATTTTAACGAGGATAAATTTTAAAGAAACTTTAATCTTGCGGTATCTATCAAGAGATAATTCACTTTTTTTCATTGGTTTTACCATTGCTATTGAATACTACTTATTCAATATCTAATACATTTTCCAAAGCATTACATCTATTTGATACTCCATCCGTCCCATTTTATATGTCATTTCTTTCTATAAATAGCTGAACCATAATACTTGTCAATCTATTGGATCAAAAATGCCCTTAACGTATTGAAAAGGGTCAAAAATGCCCTTAACGTATTGAAAATGGCTCAAAAATACCCTTCTTCCATCTATTGGATCAAAAATGCCCTTCCATCCACCTATTTGGATCAAAAATGCCCTTAAGGTTAAATTTAAGCTTAAAATTACCCTTTCTTTTAACAGAAGCTGATGTGGCATAAATTAATTTTGTAATTAAATATATAACATTATTTTATTGGTCCACAGGGAATTAATTTCACAAAAAATTCAATATCCAGTGACCCAAACCCATCTCAAAGACCCAACACTTCTTCATCTTCCTTTCCAATTCATCCAGTATTGAGGAGTATTCTAAGCCATTTCAATGGTATCGTCATATTTCTTGCTCCTGACATCGCCTCCTTTCTTGCTCCGACATCACCAGCTCAGTCGGAGCAAGAATTATCATCTGAAATTTTTTGTGAAAGTAAGAGCGATTTATTAGAGATTGGAGATAACTTTAAATCGGGTCTATCTTTATTTTCTTCAAACAAAACTGTTTTAGAGATTTCCAAGTTAGTTTCTAATTTTTTATAGTTTGGTGATGAGTTAAATGATCGTGAAAATCCTGAAGATGAAAATGGAGATGACCATTATTATGATGATGAAGAGGAAATTGTGGATATTACGGATGAGGCTGACTGATTTTCCACTCTCTCTGCCCAGTGGTATTTCTAAATATGAAGAAGGGCTGAGTCTTTTAGAATTGGATTGGGCTAATGGTATGATTGTGAATGAAATTAGATGTAACTAATTATAGGTGGATCAATAAAAATAATGCCACATATTTAGTTAAATAATTCATTTATGCCACATCAACTTCTGTTCAAAAGGAAGGGTAACTTTAGACTTAAATTTAACCTTAAGGGCATTTTTGCTCCAAATAGGTGGATGGAAGGGCATTTTTGATCCAATAGATGGAAGAAGGGTATTTTTGAGCCATTTCCAATACGTTAAGGGCATTTTTGACCCTTTTCCCTTATTATAAAATTTATGCATAAATTACCATATTTTACCTATTATACCCTTGATAAAGTAGTTAATTAATCTTGAAAATGTATTCATCATTTATTATAAAGTTGACTTAAGAAAACATTAAATAAGGGTAGAAGGATAAAGTTACATCATTTCTTAATGCAAGTGCAAAGTAAAAAGATGACGTATAAAATGAGACGGAGGGAGTATCAAATATTACTCAATTTGTGTACCGACGCCAACTTAATATCTCAGCTTTCATGCACTGATCAGTGAATGCGGAAAACTTAAAAGAGAACAAGAACACTTTAGCATCAACAGATTCACTATGATTTAACTCCTGCGTATAAATGCATAAAAAGAAACTAATCAATGTGTGTTATTCAATAACTCAAATAGCAGCTGCTGCAGCAACATTTACATCATCAGATTCATCAACAATCATTTCATCACGAAATAGCAGTTTAAGATATGGAAGAACTCTTGGAAGCATGGGTAGGTCTGCTAAGTTAACACTCATCATATCGAAAGCAATGCTTGTTTTGTGCATGTGTGTTTCATCAAAAACTGGAATTTTTGGGTATCTTTGACTGAAATGAGTGAGGATGATTCGATATGCTCCAGCAGCGTCCCCTACTTCAATAGCTTCCTGTGTTGTGCTGTGATTTCTTGCTATGGCTTCTTCCACCATGCCATCTTCAAAGGTCGCCTGCATTAAACACCCAAAAATTTTATATATGCTAAAATGGGGAACATGTGGCAACTGAAATTTTTATGAGAATTGTTAAGCCAAGAGTATAGCATGTTGTAAGATTCTATTGACAACTTGGGAGGAATATTTGTTAATCAAAAGGGGGAGAAACCATAAAGACATTTCACAACTTGCCTCATGAATAAGAACTGTGGCCCCATGGGAAGCTGCAACTAGTTCTGGACAAGGCCTAGTGTCGCCAGAATAAACAATTTTCCACCCTGGTATCTTCTTCCCAGTGCTATTAGTCCTATCTGCCGCCTTCAGGACCACACCATATGCTTGTGGACAATGAATAACAGGAAAGCTGATCAATGCTTCCAATCCTGCTTCTCTCAGAACTCTCTTCAACATTGCCAGCAATGGGAATGCCGCAGATACATCAGCTGGACTGCCTGGCCTCTTCCAATAACTCTCCATACGACTCCCTTTAGCAAATAAGTTAGAACCATCCTTTTGGTCATTTTGTACACCTACACTCCCATTCACATCCTTGTTTTCACCTGATTCAAAAGTCTTCAATGAAGCTTCTGTAGTCTGCCTACAATCGAGGAACTGCATATCTAGGTCCTCAAGTTTTTGGTATGCATCAAGGAATATCTTAAGCTGCCGTGGTCCCACAACAACTAAAGGTTCATGAGGAGTTTCATTGAGTAAATCGCGTCGGAGAGCAAGTATTCTTGCAATACCAGTATGATGATCAGCATGAATATGAGAAATCCAAATGCACTTTAAACCTTTTACAGCTTCATCAGCACCTTCAATACCAAATCTGTTTACCAAGAAGCACATTATCCCCCAAACTGCGGTTAAACAAAAACCATATGTAAAATTGATATTAATGAGCTTATACATTACCTTCTTTTTAGCTGTCCCAATGTTCCTTCACCACAATCTAACAGAATACTTCCCTTTGAGAAAAGATTGATAAAAATAGAAGTGACGTTTCGATATTTTGAAGGCTGGGAAGAGCCCGTTCCAAGAAGAACAATCTCCATATCCTCTCTTGTTATACCTTCCAAACAACTAGGTAATGCAGTTTCATGCAACCAGGGCTCTTCTATCACAACATTGTTGGCCTGCAATGTCATGCTGCCTCCATTTGCAATGTTGTTACCATGATGCAACAGTTGGGTAATATGCTCAGAAGCATCCACAATATCAGGAATTTCTGTAATTAAGTCTTCTATGATTTTTGGCCGAGAAGTAACTTCAGGAATACCAGATCTGTCTAAACCAAGCTGTGCATATGGGCGAAGATGGAACTGTTCCACAAAAAAGTTGTTCATTTTGAGTGATGTCCAACCCAGCATCAAAGTCAAACAAAGCATGAGGTAAATTGCAGTCAATTCCACAGAAAAGCTCAAACACATTCCTAACCAAACAAAATCAAACATGGCATACAGTTGCTAGATTCTAATTTTACGCCAGTAGCAACCGGATCAAATATATAAACTCTCACCTTCAGGAGGTTCTCTGCCGTAATAACTTGACATGAAGCTGGAAGAGAGAACTGCAGAAACAAAATATAAAGATAAACTTCTCAATTAAACAAGCATACCCAATATTGATTCACTGTCCAAAGTAAACCTGTCTTCCATTCAAGCATAATTCCAATATAATGTACCTCACTTGGACCCTTAGAGACTGAGGGTAAGCTCTTCAACTGCGGAAGAGACCAAAAACCAGGCGAAGGAAAGAATTGAGGGCACAAGTAGTTAAGCCTTGTGGCGATTCTTGCACTAGACTTCAGAATTGGAATTTCAACATTCTTCCTGCGATTTATACAAGAAAATCATGTTGGTATATAAGCAGGAAATACACATAAACCGCAGAAAGATGTATATCAGACTGAAAAGAAGAGAGCATTATAAGTTACTCACAGCTGATGTCCTGCCATGACGTGCTGCACCTCACCAAATCTTGACATCCATTGCTGATATTCAGTTGTACACGATACTGAAGCAGGACTAAGGTGTATCACACAATCAACTTTTTTGCACACTTCCTTGGATTGTTCGGATGGATCTGAGTAATATGGAGTGAGAGAATGTATAGAAGACAATTCTTGCAGATGAGATGGTGTTGGGCAGTCAACAACGAGTACAATAGGACCAGGAACAGAAGGCCCCAATACATCACCAGGGTGAACCTGCGCAATGCTCACTGAAACAATGAGATGAGTACCAAGTAAAGTAACGGCAAATAATAATCCCTATTCTTACCATGATGTCTTGATGATCTGACTGTACGGAATTTCCGAGTTGCAATTCACGGCATTTTGGGCCAGGTCTCAACCCAAGAGCAGCAGCCTTTTTTGGATCAAACTTTCCCTTAATTTCAGGCAACTCACAAATATATACTACCGCAAGATCCCCAGGCTTCAATGCAAATTCAGCTGTGGACTGCATCCTCTCTGCTGAATTTTTTTTTTCCAAATGATTGACACCAACTAGTGAATCATCAAGTTCAGAGGATCCTTCCTTTGTCGTCTTAGACACTTTTGAGTAGCGTGGTCGCAACAGAACAGCAGATATTTTGACAACCTCATCATTAATAGGAACAAAGAGTTCATCAGTAGCCCCTGAAGAATCAACAGGTGGGCCAAAACTGCGTGCATGGACCATGGCGGCATTTGGGATGAATGATTTCATTGCATTGACCAAGTACTTGAGATCAGAAGGACCCCATACATTGACCTTCAAAATAAAATTGTAATTCCTATCATTTTGTTATAATCATTTATATCAGCCAATTATCTGATTGATATTTTACAAGTAAACCAAGTTAATCTGACACTCACAGACATTCCTTCTTCTCCCATGCCAGCCAAAGTCAATAAAAGACCTGCAAGCAAAAGAATTTCACATATTCAGTGGTTCTTAAACAACCTCTGCCAATTGTTAAGCCAGCACTTGTATCTTTCCAACATTGATTAATCTAGTCACTCAATAAGAAAAGCTATAGAAACAGACCTGGGAGTCCACCGGCAGTTTCTGAACAGACTCGCGACAGAAATATGTGATCAATCTGGGAAAGAAGAACGAAGAAAAAAAATGTATATACATCTTCCACAATAAGATCAACATCATACTTGAAAGAACAGTTCGGAAGTATAAACCTGATTACGAACAAACGGATTATACATATCCATAGTTCCATACCTTTGATAGCTTAATTTTATGCTCTGTGCAGAAGCGTTGCAATCCCTGAAGCAGAAGAACGGATTTAGATACAAAGAAATAAGTCCAAGTGCACTTTTTCTGTTTCTTCACAAAAGAATAGAACCAAAAGAGAGCAATAAATGCATATGAATGGGAAACAATCTGCAGAACAACATTGTGGAATGAAAACCCACTAGGATAATGGTGATGCAGGAAGTAGATGACCAATTAACCCATCATTAAAAAGCACAGCTCCTCATTAGGAGTTTGTCAAATACAATAACCAAAAACATTCTTAATACCAAACAAAAAGTATGACTTGCTATTCATCATAACTTGAAAATTGCTGCATGTGGTCTTATCATCTGTTCCTGTACAAAATCTAATAGCCAGTTGGTCCCTATGGATCTTATCTATGCAGTAATTTAGTCATGAGAATAATAGAATTACAAAAATTCAAGGAAACCCTTGCACGACATTAAATTAACTTAATAGGTAGCTCCTCTTTCAGGTTCAAGTTGGCATTCTGCTTCCCATAAGAGAAGGGCCCTAAGATTTCAATGTCATTATAACAATGTACCCAGTAATCCCACAAGTTGGGTCTAGCGAGGGCCACAAGTTGAGTTTGGGGAGGGTAAGATATACGCAGACCTTACCTCTACCTTTGTGGGGTAGGGAGGCTGTTCCAAAATATGAAATGTACATCTTGACTAACAATACAACACCCAAATAAGATTAGGTTATCCTTTCGGTGTCATCTGAAACAGTAGAGAAACTAGGTGCCATACACATTGGATTTGAATTCGACAATATAACATACTTACTTCTCCAGCGTTAAAAATAAACCTCTGTTTATCAAAGAAGAGAAGGACTGAGGGTGTTGTATCTTGTGTATCCATGCCAGTCCCAAGGATCTGTGAGAATTTAAAGGAAGAGAAGTCAATGACTTTTCAATTTCTTTGCAAGGAAGTGAGAGAGGAACAATATCAGTTATTAGATTCACATAATCATAAATTTAGGCATGTCTTGGGAAATAAGATTTCAATCCAACCAGACAAACCTTTGCACATTCAAGTATCTGACCAAAATCATAGAAACTTTAGAGTCCCTTTATGCAAAAATAAATTGTCAAATCGCCCCCAAGGCCTAGCTCAAGTGGCAAAAGGTGGAGGATTTGTGGCTTAGTTCGCAGGTTCAAGCCCCACACCATGCAAAGCGAAGCCCGGTATTTAAGTGGAGAAGGGTAGAGGGGCGGGCCCATTATCCACCGAGTTTAGAAGGCTGTGATTGGTCCAAAGGGCGGGTCCCAGACGAATTTCTCGGTTATCAAAAAAAAATAAAAAAATTGTCAAATCTGCTTTAAACATACCAAAAAAATATTATAAATAGGACTAGAACTTTACTGGGGCTGCTAGTTCATGTTATGTTACTTTCTAGGACTAACATAACCATCGCGCTGAATTCTGTTAGTGTGTTATACTGGTTGTTTTAGTATTGAATTGGAATCCCTCTGCTAAAAATGTTTTACTTGAAGAAAACATATTTTGGTGTTAAAATGTGAAAAAACGTTTTCTCGAAGAAAAATACTTCCCATAAAAAATAAGCCATTTTTTAATCAATGTCCTCACTCCTACTCCATATCACTAGCTTCAAACTACACTTATAATTGTCAAAAAACTATCCTCTTGTCTTATCCTACCGGACCTACACACATGTCATCAACTTTTAAACCCAACTAAAACTAGAAATGATTCAGAAAAAGTTCCAAATTAAACATTTTCCTCACCAATATACCTTATAACTCTATACATACCATTTGTTCCCTTAAAACATACAAACATATTTTTTTTGAATTTAGTTAAACAATCCACCATGTCCCACTCGCTAGACCTACACAATTACTACATGTACCAACTTCGTGTCCAAAAAAGCATGGGAACTAAAAATCTTTTAGAACTTAGTTAGCTCCCTGACACTAGCATAGTGTTTTTATGCAATGCAACTAACAAAGTTTTTTCATTTCTACCATTTTGTATTTTTTTTTTCTCCATCTTCTTCGATGATAGCAATAGTATATATCATTACTTCATCGAAAACAAACATGGAAATCATCTTCATTCAACCACATAACAAACCAGGATCAAAACCTAGTAGTGAAACAAACATGTACTACTCCCTAGGTTACAATTTGTTTGTTTTACTTTCCTTTTCCATTCATTTCAATAAAAATGATTTCTTTACAACAAGATAAAAAAGGGAAACTTGTTAACAGGAGTAATTAAGTACCTGGACGTATGAAATAGTATTAACAGGGTTGAGTTTGCGAACTTTGAGTTGAAGGTTTTTCCTGGGACCATCATTCTTATCTTTACCTTCAGCCCTTCTTTTATTAAACCCAACAGACTCAGCAATCGCACTACTACTACTTTCTTCCATTGCCGACTTCCCTTTATTCTCCGTCTTCGAACTGCTACTACTACGCCTTCTTGAACCGCTCAACGAACCGGGTCGTTCGATGTTTTTGGGTTTTCTTGAATATGCGGCGAAGAGAAGACGACGGGGCTTGTGAGTGTGGGTATGGAGAAATGGGTGTTTGATTTTGAAGAGATGAGAAAGGGAAAGCGGAGATTTTGGGGTTAAAGGGGAAGTGAGAAGTGAGTGGTGATTGGCGGAGGAGAATAGGAGGCGAAGGCTTGAGATTTGGGGCATTTTATTTGTACTACACACACAAGGTTTTAGGTTCCCTAACAGGAAAACCCCGCCCATGTCTGAAAACTTTGCACTAGCCATTGCATGTTACCGGGTCGGGTCGGGTCCATTACCACCCATTTAGAAAAATGAAATTGGTGGGATTTGAAGTTTAGTAGTTGTTTCAAATGTAATTAATTGGAGTACTTTTTAATATGAAAATGATATTTGAATAAAAATATTTTTAGCTTTCAAACATTGATCTTTTGATACCTTAAATGAATACCAGTTTGAACATTAAGCGTTAGGCCGAAACATGAAAATTTGCTGGAAAACAGGTGAATCTCACTGGAATTTTAACTTATTTTTAAAATTATTATTCATACCAATTTTAAGTGAACTTTCTATTTCACAATGCTGCATCTATCCATACTATGGAGAGAAAATGATTAAAATGGTCCTTCATGTTTAAGGGTTGGATTATTTTGGTCCTTGTTATAATATCATTTGATTGAAATAGTCTTTAATATATGTAAAACTAGTAAACTTAGTTGTGCTTCGCGCGGTAATAATTTTTAAAATAGTTATCATATATTAAAATTCAAGTTTTAATCTAATCTATTGTTAACATTTGCTTTATCCTAATTTGTATCATTTTAAAGTGTGATAAAATTTGAAGAAAAATTGATCCCTTATATAGCCTTATGCCGTCAAATAAGATAAAAATGTTTTTACTCCACTTAAGCATGTGAAAGTGAACAATAATAGTTGATTTTTTTCACAGCATCTCTTTAATTGATATGCATTTTGCTATTATATTTTTTATTTTCGTTTTTTTCTTTATTTTAAAATTGTTTTTCTCTCTTTTTCCCTTGACTTCTTTTTTATCCATCGTTCTTTTACCATTTTGACCATGAATTATTATTTTCTTGAGAGTTGAATTTTGAAAAAAATAATGTCGGCAGTAAAAAAAATTATTTTTTTGTAAATTCACTTTGAAGCTGAATTTTAAAATTTAAAAAATCAATAAAAATATTTTTCACCTTTTCACTTTAAATTACTTATAAAAATTCAAAAAACAACTTTTATTTGTGTTCATATAAAAAATTTAAACCATTAATTACTTTGAAATAATTATTCTTTAAAAAATTCACAATTTTCACACTAAAACGGCGCTTTAATCTTTGTCTTCTCTTTACCTTCATTTTTCTCATCCTTTTTTTTGCCCTTACTTCTCTGTTCCATTTCAAAATAAATAAGTATTTCCACAAACTAATATATTTTATCAATTATAATATTACAAACTAATAATTTTATCATGTGGCTATTTTGTGGGTCTGTGTTCATGTACTGCTCTTATGTCCATGAGTATTACTGTACTTATCCTTAATCTAATTATTTGTTTTTAAAAAAAGTTAGATGATGAATGTTTGTAGCTTAAAAGGAGAAAAATGTTAATACCTGAAATTTTAATTTATACTTCACTAAGAAATTGAATATTTGGTAATATTTAATTAGTAGCATCGGAAGAGAATTCGGTAAAAGATATCGTAATTAACAATATATGACGGATAATTAACTAAAATTTGAATGATTTTCAATATAGTATTTTCTTCTTTGAAAAGTTTTGAATCATTTTACATGCGGCGGTGGCAGCAATACTTTCAATAATTTTAAAGTTCTTTATAATTAATAAAGAACTTTCAATCAACTTGTATTTGAACCTGCTAACTTAATTTCTTTTGACCATATGATTCATCGAATTATCCAAATATGATAAAATCATAAGTGATTTGAAAATTAAAAAAGTTTCAAAACGAATATGTATAGAAAAGAATAATAATCATGAAATAAGATACATTTTAATCAACAAAAATATTATCCAAATTGATCAGTTTGTCATGTTCTTGAAAATAATCACATTCCACATTTTGTAAATCCTAACCTTTTATCATCAAAGTATCTCTATCCATAATTAACTCTGGAAAAAAAATGGCATACTAACTAACAATCCAACTAAAAGCAAAATATATAGATTAAGAAAGCTACATTATGAAAAAGATACACCTCTAATCTATGTATAGCACAAAACAATAGACTACGAAAAGACACAAAACTAATTTAAAATGTATTTACTCATATATTAATACACATTAAAATCCATTATAAGTCCTTTTATTTAATAGATTATATATTTAAAATTGAAAAAACATGAAAAGAAAAATGATAAATAACAATGGTGATCATAGAGAGGTATCACATCAACTCATCTACATTTCGCTTTATTTTATATAGAGAGAGATTTCAACAGGTCTACACATTTAGTATTATAAGAATATGTAATAAGATACCTTTTTGTCAATAAAAATTATATCCAGATTAATTAATTCACAGTTTTTCTTGAAATAAATCGCATTCCACGTTCTTCAAATTTTATTCCTTATCATCAAACCATTCATCTATATCAGTAATGATCAACACTGAAAAAGAAGAAGAATATGTCAAATTAACAATCTAATTAAAAGCAAATAGAGTAAGCAAGCTACAACATAAAAAGGAAAAAAAATCCCAATCTATATATAACACAAAAATATAAAGTATGAAAAGGCACAATCATTTTCATGAGATCAAAAAGATTATTTCTCTGTGTTAAACAGTCTCAAAATCATTGGGTACTCAATGGAATTGCTTTAAGACCTTTTAAATCCTCTAAGGATTTTCATATAACCTTCGTCGCCTAGTTAGACATAATAATCATTCATTATGCATATTCAAGTATTTCATCTATGGCCAGACTGAAACAAGTCTCATTGCATCCACCATTGGAGAATATATCTCCATTTAATAATATAAATTTTTTTGTGAAAATCCTTTATGCCTCGAGGCACAAACCGCGCATTATATCTTACAATTATATTTTCTCACAATGATTCATTTGTATCACACTGATATTATATTTTGATCCATGAACTATAAGATCAAAAACATCATTTTTTTAAGTGAAACAAAATATACTTGAATAGTGTCAATAATTTATCTGTCCACACTATATGACAGATTTGAATTTAAGATCCTTATAACCATTTATAGCATTGAGTGCTACTCCCTTCGTCCCATTTTATATGTCATCCCTTTATTTAAATAGTTGGTCCATAATACTTGTTATTTCATAAAATCAATGTATAAATTACCATATTGTTCCTTTTTTACCCTTGTGAGTTATTAGCCTTGAAAATATACATTTGACCAACTTAGAAAAGCTAAGTAAATGTTATGTTCATTGGTTAAATTAATTAATCAAAATAAATTAATTCATATTTATTGATTGAAAACTTGAGTTCCAAAAAGTTAAATAAAGGTAGAAGGGTAAAGTTACACCATTTCTTAATGCAAGTGCAAAGTAAAAAGGTGACATATAAAATGGGACGGATGGAGTACTTCATATCAAAGATACCGTCGACGGTCATTTTGATATCGATTCCAATACGACATAACTTATCGAGATCTCTTTATTTTTTATCATTTTCGGGTACCTAAACCTTTGCCCAGGTTTGATGAAGTGTTATGTCATAGTGCTCTTTCAAAGCACTTACCTCATTATCATGACCATTTTGATAATTTGCTCCTCTCCTTCCTCAAGGGGTTTTACGTTTGAAATCGATTGGTCTATCATGCTTCTGGCGTACCATAGACTCTGCCCTTTAAGGACTATTTATTGGAGCATTTACAGCTTAATTAAAATATTGAGTCAGCAAATACATCTGGCAAATTATTTGCAACATTTTGCAAATGAATTATCTCTTGAACTTCAAGTTCACATTTTTTTTTACAAGGATCTAGATGATTTATCCCACACATAATTTTCAGCTGTTAAACATATCTCCCCCTAATGTTAGAAAATCTAACATTTACGCACAACCTCATTTGGGGATCCATCTTTGTACGTGGTGGAGCAATAAAATCATATGTGCACGCATCAAATTTTTAGATGGAAATTATTTGGTTTCTGACCCTAAACCAATTGTGATGGGAGAACCTTATTGTCTTGATGCATACACATTAAATAAACTCATCTCATACCAAATTTTATTTGAGAGATTTGTTCTCATAATCAATGGTCTAACTATAATTGGAGGCAAACAATTTCTGCTAAACCAACCAGTATTATCAACATAATTTTATAGTTTGAAACTTTGCTCTTAATTTAACAATTTGAGCAAACAACCTTACAAAAATCAATTTGTAAGTTGATACAAATGCACATGTGACCATACCATAGATGCATATATTAAATCATAATAGTAAGCGGTTCACATGGCAGGTGAACGGGCTCATATTCACTTTTTTATATGTTCCAAATAATTTCAGGGGATACAATCCCAACCTTAGTTGGTACCATGATCATTTTATCATGAGAACAAGCAACACATGAGAATACTTGAAGAATCTTTTATTTCTTTAACATATAACCAATGAATTCTCAATTCTTTTGCATCACATTTAAACCGAAATGGTTAACCGGATATGCCAACTGATATTTATTCTAGTAAACTTCTAGTTTACTTTTGCATGTGATTTCATCATCATGCCTATATTTGTATACAACAAACAAGAGAAAGGCGGGTAACCTTTTATGTAAATATTCATAACCCGCTTTGATTGTAGTAATCTAAAGATATTTGATCTTTCAATAATTTACAATCTCAATATAATAATTATTTTCAATTCCTCCAAAACTTAAAAAGTTTCTTTTGAGACTTACTACAACCTCAATATTGTGAACTATTTTTATTTCTGGATAGTAACGAATTAGTTCTTCCGAAACTCTTAATTAAGTTGGTGTACTGCCACAAATTTCACAACATCATTTTTATGGTGATCATCTCCTTCAAGGAGAATACATGCAAGACTTATTTCTTGACAACGAATGACAAATTTGTGTTGCCACACGATAATATTTATTTTGGTCATGGACACAACCTTTATAGGAAAGAATTATTTCTTTCTTTTGTTAGCAATAGTTCATGATAGAGCATACCACAATATTTATGATGTACTCAAAGTATATGACCAAATAATCATTTATGTCAAAATATTTCTTTTCAATCTCTCAAACCTCCCGTAGAGTTGAAATGTGACATTTATCCAACAATACATGAACATGTTCTTATCCATACGAACACAAGTCACATTTTCTTCAAGAAATGGACCGTAACCATTTGTACATGCTCCATATGTTTTAATTAGAAACTCATTGTCATGCTTTAGCATTATTAAATTAATGTGACTCACCTCAACATCACTTTAAGAGGTCAAATGTACCAAATGTACTACCACTTTGTATTCCTTTATTTTGATGGAGAATTTACAAAACTTTTCAAATTTGGGTTGCACCAACAACAATGTGCCCAATAACTTCTCATACCACTTTGATGGATAAAAATTACCTTCACATTTGAAGGAGCATCTTAAGAAACAATGTGTCCAATAACCTTTCATACCACTTTAATGGATAAAATTACCTTCACATTTGAAGGACCATTTTAAGAACCCATAATGTTCTTCCTTTTAATTACCACAATGATGACCATTAACATTTTACCACACCCATATTCATACATTCAACCACTTGTCATTTTTCAGACATATTAAGCATTGCTACCACATTCATATAAGAGAATAGAGCAAATTAATTGGGCAAATTTCATGACTTTCAGTCAAAAGTATACAACTTTATGTTAGCCATCATCATATCATCACTATAGTGCATTAGGACTTAAACTCAGTGTCTTACCCATATAAAAATGTCTTTGGTCATAAATCAATTGGACTTAAACCCAACTTCTTATTATCATGGTGCACCGAAACTTTAACTCTGTGTTTTACCCACTTGGTGCGGTGAAACTTGAATTCACCGTCTTACCCTCAATCAATGTCTTGATAAACCAAATACGTTACCAATAAATTAATTATCGAAAACCATAAATATAATCTGAATTTGACTTAAAGTACAAGAAAAATGAACAAAATCAATTAATTAGAACAACATGTTAGAATCATATAAAGTCCCAAGTTAAAATAAATTAAAACATTTTAATAGTCCCTCTCAACATTGTTATGAAGATTATCATAATTTACTAACCATTTTAAAATAACCACAAAACAATCTTTGTTAGTACAAATAATATATAGAATATGAAGCATACCATGCAAACGAAAAATTACTAGGATAATTCATAAAAATTACCTACCATTGATTCTTGACGGAGAATGAGCAACTCGTGCTGATAACGTTTTGTAAAACTTAAGAACAAAAGAACAATATAAAGATAAAGGCAAGAAGAATATAAGACAAGAGGAACAATATGATATAACTTTATTTCTTTCAAGTGTTCACCAAATCTTCAAGTGTATACCATATGAACCCTTATGCCTTTATTTATAGTGTAACATAGAGGCATACAAAAGGTTAGTCATAAACATGACATTAAAATGAATATAATGGGGGAGGTTATGGAACTGAAATGTTACAAGAATAATGGTTATAAAGGTGGAGGTTATGGTTATTTACATAATGGAAGAAAGTAATGGAGTTAATTATTGATGTAGTGGGCATCCACAATATATTATTTTATAACAATTAGTTTTTTTTGCTACTTTTTCACAGTCAACTCTTCATCTTCTTTTAGAAAAATTCAATGGTACTTAATTATTTGAGCAGTCTGTTTCATTTTCTGTTAATGATATGAATGACAATACTTCAGTTGAATTCAAAAAAATTATTTAAAAAGAGTTATCCCTTTGAGGATGATACACAGAATAAAACTTGAAATATAATGTTACAGAGTAGTAGCATATTTATGCTTAATGATAATATACCCACATAAAAAATTCTCTATCATTTATTACTATTTATTTATAATCTTTTTTAGGTGAATTGAATGATTTATGAATTGGATTAGCTAACTGGTTAATTTAACAAAAGATGAAATCAATAGGTGAGGTTTTTATGCCCCTTTACCGAGTCTGGTGTATTTTCAGTTAGTCCAAATGCTAGAAATTAGTACTTAAATGAAGAAGAAGAAAAAACTAGGCTGCAAAGGTTATTTGTGAGAGCTTGAATAGGCATCAATAGATGAAGTGGACTAGGATCATCTCATTGAGGAAGAACATGCTCTGAAGCGCTAGAGAGGAGAGGGCAAGGAGAAGAGAGATATGAGTGTTTGTATGGAACGTTAGTTTTTGACAGAGGATAGTCAAATTTAGGGTTCAGGACCAAAATGATACTCATTTTACATACATTAAGGATTATTTCAATCAAATGGTATATATCAAGGATCAAAATAATCCAACCCCTAAATATGAAGGGCCATTTTGATCATTTTCTCTACTATGGACATGAATAACTATTAGTCGAATTTAAAGCGGCAAAATGGTCTATTGGACCCTTGTACTTGTATGAGTTTGTATTGTAGACCTTTCTACTTAATCTTTTGCCAACTGAACCCTTAAACTCAATTAAAATGAGATTTTTAAACCCTTTGACCATTGATCAAGCTTATGTGGCATCTATTTTGCTGACTCAATTATAGTGTGTGGTGTCACACTTAAAAAGGCGAGTGAAAGCAATTAATTTGCTTTAAAAATAATTAAATAAAAAAAAACAAAACAAAAAATAAATTAAGGTTCCCAACCCATCCCTTTTCTTCTCTCTTTGCGCGCAATGTTATGAGAAAATGACACAGATCTCAGCGGTCCTTGCAACGGCATTTTCATCTGCTTCTCCGTTCATTCTGTCCATTGAACCTCCATTAATGATTAGGTGTTTTGGTGAGTTATAGCAGTGTCAATGGGATTTTCAGATATTGAACAAGAAGACTGATTTTGCTCCGGTAGTTATGGGTCTTCTATGGTGGTTATGTGATGATTTTGCTTCGGTGGCGATTTTGCTTCGATGGCTTGCTTCGCCCATTCTATCCATAGATTTCTTTTTTTTTGTATTGAGATCTGAGTTTGATTGTGTGTGGTCTTATTGTTCGAGCCTTAAAAATCTACCATAAAATCCAACATTAAGAAAACATTGTTTGCTCATATTAGTTTTGAGATTTGGGTTTGACTTGTGCTTTCTGAGCTTCATACTCATTTTTCAAAGAGGAAAAAATTAGGAGAAGAGTGTTCAACTAAGTTGTAGAAGTAGAATCTATTGAATTTGTATAGCTTAAGCATTTTAGGCGAAAACTATCAATGAAAAAAATTCTGATTTTTGTATGATGTATTTACTCTGTAGTAGCTTGCCCAAATTATCAATTGAAATTAAAGTTAAAGGAAGAAGGAAAGTCATTAGCATCACCATTTGGAAGGTATACTGTCTTAGGAACTTCCAGTTTTGACACAGACTCTTTAATCAACATATCCCAATTAGACACCATGTGATTAGTTGCCCCAGTGTCCACAATCCAAACATCACTATTTTTAGAGACAAAAAATACATTACCTGCTGAATGAGTAGCATTGCAAGCTGCTACAGCAGGTTCTGATCTTTGCTGAAACATGTGGAGTATGTGATCATACTGATTCTTTGTGAAGGTGCAGCCCTAAAGAAGTTGTTGAACCTCCTTCTCAGCTTAGCTCACTGTCCTATTGTGATTATTGTCAGCTAAGTTAGCATTCATGTTAGATGTGGATGATTCACCCTTTGTACCCCTACTTGGTATATGAACATTAGTGTTCATACCATATGAGAAATTTGCCTGAGATGTTGATGTATTAGTGTGACCAGCATCAGCTGTTACCTGACCACAATGGGATAATAGTTATGTCTCACTAGATAATTTGAGAGATCAATTTTGGATTTTCATTTTTTGTCTCTGCGTTTGGTGGTTGTTGGTAGAGAGAGGTGGAGGAAAATTTTGGTGGTTGTGGGTTGAGGGAGGTGGAGGAAAAGTGAGAAATAACTATTTTGTTTTATTTTTAAATGAAAAAGGGTCAAATATGCCTCTAAACTATTCGAAAAGGTCTAGATATACCCTCCATTTAAAGTTTGGCTCACTCAGCCCTCGTTGTCCAACTTTTCGCATAGATATGCCCTTATGGTCGTTAGTTGGTCTGCTGGACATATCCAACTCATTTTCTATTTCTTTAAATGCCACATGGAATTGTCATGTCATTTTGACCTTACCACATGACATTTAGGGTATTTCCAACCCAATCATCTATTTTACTCTCCAAATATAGAGTTTTCTATTTTTTCAGACAACCAACTCCAACCCAATTCTCTATTTTACTCTCTAAAAATGAATCTTTTTCTCTCTCCTCAATATTTTATTATTATTTCTATTTCATTCTTATTTTCTTA
Organism: Solanum chiquidenum; assembly: GCA_029582725.1. Taxonomy (NCBI): domain Eukaryota; kingdom Viridiplantae; phylum Streptophyta; class Magnoliopsida; order Solanales; family Solanaceae; genus Solanum; species Solanum chiquidenum. The sequence goes on from JAJOOS010008592.1 coordinate 24,372, forward strand.
TTTCTCTCACTTTTCCTTTTAATAATACAATATTGAGGAGAGAGAAAAAGATTCATTTTTAGAGAGTAAAATAGAGAATTGGGTTGGAGTTGGTTGTTTGAAAAAATAGAAAACTCTATATTTGGAGAGTAAAATAAATGATTGGGTTGGAGATGCCCTAAATGTCATGTGGTAAGGTCAAAATGACATGGCAATTCCATGTAACATTTAAAAAAATGGAAAATGAGCTGGATATGTCCAGCAGACCAACTAAGCAGACCAACTAACTCCCATGAGGGCATATCTATGCGAAAAGTTGGACGGCGAGGGCATGAGTGAGCCAAATTTTAAACGGAGGGTATATTTAAACCTTTTCGAATAGTTAGGGGCATATTTGACTCTTTTCTCATTTTTAAAACATAAAACTTATTATTTTTATCTTTTATTTAAGTGTTTTTTAGTTAATAATTTGAAAATAATTATGACATGGCATTAACATATATGATGTGGATATGACATGTCATTTATGTTAGGGAGAGTGAACTACACTCATGGTTGGTGGGGTTCAAAAGTTTCATTTTAATTGAATTTGACAAATGATTAAGTAGAAGGGTCTAAAATACAAACTCATGCAAGTACAAGGGTCCATTAGACCATTTCGCCATTTAAAGCCGATATCAAATATTAAGTAAAGAAAAATGGGCTAATTGATAGGGACATCACCCCAAAATAAAGATAATTGGCTTAAGTCATATGCAGCCCCTTAAAGTTGTTTGCATATTTCATTTGAACACCTCAACTTATCCTTGTGCCTATTGGACACTTTATTTGTTCAAAAATCATTCCTATTAGACACAAAATGCTGACATGTCAAAAAACGTATGCTACACTCTCTTTAGGCGCGTAAAGCTATTGAAATTAATAATTTTTCTTTTTTTTTCTAACTTATATACCAAAATTAATGAAAAGGGAAAAAAATATTATTTTCTTGAAAATGTAGTCTTCTTCCCCCGCCCAAAATTACACCCACTGTACTATTCTCATTCACCATCTTCATAATTTTTTTTACACAGGCGCACACCACACCCCGTCCCCTCCTCCTCTCTCTTTCTCTCACCCTCTCCCGTTTTTCTTCTTCTTCTTCTTCTATTTTTTCCTTCTTTTTTTATGTAGATCTACATCTTCAATATTCCGGCAAACATCTATTCATTCCGATGGAAAAAATATGAATTGGTTTTTTCAGGCAAAAGTTTGTTATTATCTATTGTAATTGTGATAAATGATTACTAATGAGAAAAAAATAAAGGTAACGAATAGAAAGTTTTGATGCTATCAAAATGAAAGAAAATGGGTATTTCGCCATTGTTGATCAGTTTATTGTAAAGAAGAAAAAGAAGAAGAAAAGAGTGGTTGTTCTGATGGGTAGAAGGGGAAGCATTTGGGTGGATTGGGCAACAATGTAACTATTAAAGTTTTTTAAAATTTCGAATCTAAATAATCTACCATTGTTAATTTATGATAAAGAAGAAGAAGAAAAAAAGAAGTAAAAAAGACGACGCCGAGGGGCCTAAATTCTGATGGGTAACGTGGAAAGGTTTGGGTGGGTCACTGGGTTGGTGGATTTTTTAGGGGCACAAAATTTTATTTTACTTTTATCACTTAAAATATATTTTAAAATAATTTTTTGGATCCAAATGACACATGTCATAATTTGATTTGTCCTTGTGCCATGTCATCGCAAGTGTATCTCACACACTTAATATTTTTGGATGATTGTCAAAAAAATGTCAAATAGATATCAATTCGAAATTGTAAAAATGTTCAATAGGTACAACCCTTAGTTGAGGTGTTCAAATGAATTATGGGGACATTTTTAAGTGGTTGTAGATGCCTTAATCCAAGATAATTCGTACAAAAACTTCAAAATGAAATGTCCGGCCCACTAAATGGAGTTATTAGTGAAGACTCCCCTGGGCTCCTCCTGCAGGCCCAGGAAGAGAAGCGTCAATGTTTATTGGACAACAGCCCAAAAAGGAAATTAAAAATAGTGTTGTTTCCTAATCTCAATTTGATTTTAGTAACTGTAGTACAATTTGTCACTTATATAAATAGCCGCCTTCGACAATTTGAATTATTGTAAGAGTGGTATATGTATCTGGCAAGACCACCAATCTCTCGCTCAAAAGTCAACATTACTATACGTGAAAGGTTGGTAACAAATTGATTTGATCTACACTTTTGTCTTTGCATGATAAAAATAACTTTTCCTATTTTTATAATACTAAATGATTGCTTTAGGTTAGTTATCTTATAGTTTAATCATTCTCTTCACTTTTTATCTCTATAAGTGAAAAGTTGACTTCTTTTTTTCCTATTTGGAAAAGCTAGTTAAAATGATCCATATATTTATTAATTTAGTTCATTTTATCTCGCACGAATTTAAACTATTTGATATTCATAATTATTTCATTAATTTATTTATTAACTTAGAATGTTTCATGTTAATCAAATTTGTTCATTAGACACTTTTACGTTTTAACTATTCACACAGACTGGACAATATTGGAATTACAAAAAGATAATAAAAAGCTAGACATAAATGAATGATTGTGAACGATTTCATCAAATTAGAGCATCATAACAAGAACATCTCACCAAAAGATAATGCATATACAGCTGCAAACCAATAACTAGAAAAACAAACAACAATTGGGAAAAAACAAAGAAAGAAACAACAAAAAATATTGTTTTTTCTTCCCTCTTTTTTTAAAATCGAAATTCAAATGGGCTTTTTTTAGACCCACAAATCAAACTCAAACAAATTCAATTTAGAACTCATTGGATAAAGGAGCATGTTCTTGTTGCATGAACACATTGGTGTAAATCAGACCAGCCAAACTACCACCAACTAATGGACCAATCCAGTAGATCCAGAAACCCTCAAAGTTACCAGAAGCCATTGCAGGTCCAAATGAACGAGCTGGGTTCATTGATCCACCGGAGAATGGACCGGCAGCTAAAATATTAGCTCCAACAATGAAACCAATAGCAATCGGTGCAATTGTGCCCAATGAACCCTTCTTCGGGTCAGCAGCTGTTGCGAATACAGTGTACACTAAACCAAATGTGATAACTATTTCCATCACAAGTCCTTCAATTATCCCCACACCAGCTCCCACTCCATGGGTTGGAATAGCCTGAGATCGTTGTAAAAAGTGAAATTAGTAATCTAAAAAAATAAAATCGATCGTCTTTACGCGGTAAATAGATAAAAATTGAAGGGCTTACACATCCTCCGGTGACGAATTTGAGGAGGAAGCAAGCTACAGCGGCGCCAGTAAGCTGAGCAAGCATGTAGAAGGAGCCAGTGATAAAGGTAATATGGCCGCCGAAGGTTAATCCGCAGGTGACAGCAGGGTTAACATGACCACCAGAGATGTTAGCTGAAACTGAAACGGCCACGAATAGAGCAAATCCATGACAAACTGCAATAGCTACCAGCCCAGCCGGATCAAGTGCAGCATTTGCTGTCAACTTGCCTGTATATATCCAAACAATACCAAATTTAAAATCTCTCATACATCAATAGTGAAAATGCACAAAAATAAAATATACATGTGCATATAGTTGCATTAGTAATATGCATGATCCGAAGCGGATCTATATTAGTAAAAGGTTATAAGTTTAGTAGAACTCAATAACTTTGACTTCAAACACGGTATTTGTATCAAAAACTCATCACTTATAAATAAGCTATCAAAAACTCAATAAACAAAAGGAGTTAATTATGATCTAGAACTAATAAACTTAAAATCATGGGATCGATCAATTTTATATGAATTCAGAATAAGCATTAACCATGTTATGTGCCTATATATGGACGTAATTCGAGTCAGAAGCAATAAAACCAAAGTTGAAACGGTAGAACTCGTTCTAATTAGTGAAACAATTAAAAGTTCTAATTACTGAAACAATTAAAATGAAAAAGAGGATCGGATCGGATCGGATAGGAAAGAGTTATTAACTGTAAGCAATGGCGGAACCAACTCCGGCGAAGACAAAGATGAGTGTGGAGATGAATTCAGCAAGATAGGCCTTAAGAGAGACAACGCTGAATGAATCACTAAAACTTCCAATAGCTACGCCGCCAGCCATTTTCACTATAAAAAATAATTTAATTCACTACTAATAATAGACTTAGAGAGAAAATTGCTTCTGGATGACACAAATAGGCATTTCTTTGTCACATATATATAGTACAAGTATTACATAGTAGGAGTGTACAAATATTTTTTAATATCCCTCCGTTCCTTTTTAAATTTCAACCTTTAATTAATGTTTTTCTGAAGTTAATTTTTCAATAGATGATACATAAATTTATTTTTTATTTTTTATTTATTTGTTGAGATTTCTTTTTAAAAATTGAATTTTATGGAGTAATGTAATGTTGAGAGTAATTAATCAATGTATGAAGTAATTACAATGAACATTAATTACTTACTAGTTTTCTGAGATTGGTCAATTATCTATTTTCAAAACTAATTAATTATCAAGGGTATAATAGGAAGAATATTGTAATTTATGCATTGATTATGTGAAATGACAAATATTATGAATTACCTATTTATCGTAAAAATGACATATAAAAAGGAACGAATATGAAATGACAAATATTATAAATTAACTATCTATAGTAAGAACACGAAAGAAGTGTAAATAAAGTTATATAGGGAATTAATGAAGTTCATGAGATTTTTCACTGTAGCATAAAGCATGATAAGGGGGAGTATGAGAATGTACAAGGGTCAATCCATATCTATTCATGTTTATTTTTAATATAATATTAAATATCGTAGCTGGCAGTCATATGCTTTTTCTGAAATGTCTCAAAGCTCATAAATAGTCTTCATCCATGGTGATGTGAACATCAATAATGGGTATGATTATTGGATCCGAGGCATATTCAAAAATTTGCTCTAATTTTTAACAGGGTGTATGTTAGTAGTATGGAAGGAAATGTTTTTCATGAAAAAATATGTTTTTTTAAGAAAATAATTGATTTTTTTTTGTTTTGATACGTAAATAGAAAATATTTGTATATAATCTAGAAAAATATTATAGGAGGTAAATTAAAGGTGGTGTAGCGGTGTAAGATGGTGGTGATGGGGCAACAAAGAGTGTGAAAGTGAAGATGAGGTGTGTTGGAGGGTGGATATGACACAATCAATGTAAAACTTATTTTTCTTGGTTATTCTCATTACGACAATCATTTTTTTCATTTATGAGGAACTTGTTTTCCTAGAAAAAAAAAATTCAATTTTTTTAACTAATCGAACATGAAAAATGTAATAACATTCAATTTCCTCCTTACCTAACACACCTAAGGATTCAAAACTAGTGTAGTATTTTGAAGGTAATCTTTTTGCATATGCATGTATGCTTCATACCGAAAATATCGAATTTTATTGAATTCATAGTCAGTTATCTTCATTCTTAATTAAAGATCTCAAATTTTAAATGTAATAACTAAAAATTCGTTAAAAACACTTTAATTACTTCCTTATTACATTTACTCAGCGAAAGTTCAAATTAAATGAACTACTATTTTGGAAGTAATAGTTTTGAAACTCAACGTAAATTTCACTTGATCTCATAATCATTAATATCTTTGGTTGGAATGTCTTTCCCCTAGGTCTTGAATTCCAGCTCTAATGACCATAACTTATAATATGCTCTTTAAATTACTCATTTATTCATTTTTATTAATACAAATTCAAGTGAATCAGTAAATTTCGAATATAAAATATTAAATAATTTTTTTTAAAAAAACATGTGACCCGACTTTTAGGACATTGAACGGTGGAGGGGTCCTCTAAGGGGTAAATAATGATTATTATTTTTTCAAAAAAAAAGAGTAGAGATTATGGTGGCATGAGTACTGAGACAAATAGGGTTTGGTCCACCAAATACACCGATCAACTATAAACTTGAGAATATGGGGGGGCCTATTTTTTCTTTGATTTTTTTTTTATGAAATGTGTGGATATAAATTTAAGTGGATTTAATCATGTATAGTGTTTAATAGCATTTTATTTTGTTATTTCTATTTTTATTTTCAAATTGAACTGTTACGAGATGATTTTTTTGAATAAAAAATTTATCAATATAATAGTACGAAGTAAAAGTTAAATCTATGTACACTCTATCTTCTTTAGATTCTATTTGTGAGGAATTATGTACACCGAGTATATTATTGTTGTTAGCTTAGCTAATGCTATATTGAATAATTAGGGGTTTAATAATATTAATGGTAATTAGTTGCTGGCAGTGATGGATAGATTAGGAATCTGATCGAAACTTCTTGTCGTGTTTTGGTAGTTGCCTACACTTTTGAATTAAAGTATTTTCCATTGTGGAATATTAGCTTTTTGGTGTGTATATTCTTTAATTGTTAATTAATGTCTCTCTCCAACTTTAATTCATTAATCTTTTCCCTTTATGTGATTAAAAGATTGGATATATACTATTAAAGTTGTTTTATTCTTTTCGATATATTGGACGGAATTCAGATAATGAAATGTCTTATTATATAAACTTCTTCTAATGATCAATAATAATGTGATTCTTAGATAATCCATTATTGTCTCTTTTCTCCACCAATCTCACCATTTCCCTTACTTTTGTATTTCAAATTGGAAATATTAAATTTTTGAAAAGGTTCCATTAACATAACATGTGTATTACGTATAAGAAATTCAATTTCAAGTCATGAGGATGAAATTATAGTGTTCAATAGGGAGCAAACTATATTTTAAAATAAGCGAATTCAAAACTTTAATTCTATCAAACTGCTACATCCGTCCCTACTTGTGAACACAAATAGGAATGAATGAAATTTGAAAGACATTCAAACTTTGAATGGGTTAGTTATGTTGAATGAGAAGATAGTGAGCACTAAACGAGAAGGCGTCTATATGTCTTCATCGACAATTTACTATAAGCAAAAACGACATTATTAGTTCTTGAAGATGAAGTCTAATTTTTGAGGCGGCTATTTGACCGCCCATATCCATTATTGATTTGGTCTGCCGATATAATTTGAATCCTTACTGAACGACAGTGACTTATAACAAACCTGTAGTAATTGCTAGATCCTCATGAGTTTCTATTGGATCTTTATCTTTGACCCAAAACTTTTATTTCGGTATATTTGTATTTTATAGTACTCCTCTGTTTACTTTTATCTAAATCGCAAATCGGAAAAAAAAATCCGATTAGTAGTTTAATTTGACTTAGTTTGATATTGAAAAAATATCCGATTATATTTGGGTTGGTTTGTTTTAACTAAAAAAAAATCAGCCCGAAATCAAATCAACCCGACATTATATATATAATTTTAAAATTTTATTTTATACATAAAAATATTTACTTTGATATAATTTTTAAATATTTCTTATACTTTTTCATAGTTTTTATTTTTTAATATATTATTTCAAGTTTGAAACTTAGAATTCTGAATGGTCCAATAAAGATTATAGTCCACAGATGTTGGTAATTATAATAAATCTTAAATCAAAATTAAATTAATACTAATGCAAAAAGAAAATCAATTCAACACTAAGAATGACAATAATATTGAATAAATTGTTCTTTAGTTTTACATTGGTTTAGACAATTAAAATATATAATCTAATTTTAATTTCCTTTAATA